>JARYHS010012519.1:154388870-154573747 GCA_031002005.1 Vandiemenella viatica | reverse complement strand
AAAAACAAGAACTTGTTGTGTTTTCATTGTCCTTTCTTTTGTAACGTATACAGAACATTTTACAAACTATTTGTCAATATTAATGCAACTGCCTTGCATTTCTGCTATAAAACAATTTCTAAATATTAAAGAACCATTATAATAATCAATAACTTTTGGCAAACATTTTTTGAAGAAGATGGAAGTATACATTTTAATACTGGAAAAAGATTGAATGTAAAAAGTAAACCTAAACCTTACCAATGATGAATGCAGAATTGAAACGATGATCACAAAAATAGATGAACACATATTGCAATATTTTGGTAGTAAACCATATTTCTGTGAATAGACGAGACACGTGGTGTGGAATTTGGATGTGTGCACACTGAGGTTTGACACAATTCAAATATATAAAATCAGATTTAAAAGATTGTGATTAATTGTGGGAAAAATATTTTATAATAATAGTGACTTGAAAATGCTGTTGGGTAGTGAAAATAAGGAGAACATTAAAAGTAAATCAGTCAAAGATGAAGGCAGGAGAGTGCGATAAACAAACACAAATATAATAATTTCAGTATAAACTATAATCATTATTATAGGTGAGACATATGGCAAGGGGGTTAGATGTGTAGATACTTAGATTCACCACATGACTGAAGTAGGAGATGAACAAGGTAGAATGTGTGGTGATGACAATAGTGGATGAGAGTACATAGTCAATAACTAAAGTGAATTACAATCTCTAGAAAAGGCTAAACAATGTAATAAAATAAAAATAATAATTTGGATCAGAAAGAATTGTATGTGCTATATGAATAAATAAATATTTGGAATTAAAATAAGTGGGAGAGATCTGGTGTGGTGTAATCTGAGTATAAGTCCACGGGGTTGCCTGGGGTCGAGAGTATGTAAGCAGGCTAGTTCCCATCTTCGGATTTCAGAAAGGGGGTAGCATCAAGAAAGCTCTGACAACTTATTTGGTAAAACAGTTGCTGAGGTTGTTAGAGTTGTGGAACTGAATGGGCTGTCACTGGATCGTCATGGTCCTGAGATTTATTTTTCTGATTCAAAGTGCTATGTTTTTGCATTAGATTTGGCTCTGGCTTAATCACCCTCCTGCTTCCTGGAGACAGGGTGCTGGTCCCCGTCTAGGCAGCCTTTTGTGCGTGGGATGCTTCACTTTCTAATATATTATATATATATATATATATTTTCAAATTAAGCTCACTCAAAACTTAGTGAGGAACATTTATAATATTCAAGTATATTTTATTTCATTTTTAAATCATTGTTCTATGCTTAATGTGTTTTCTCAGTCAAGTTATATATTACAAATAAATATTTCATCCACTATGAATAACTTAATAATTATTTAAAGTCCTTTTATTAACTTTAATCGCAGGGTTTAAGTGTGGATTATCACAACCACCAGGATGTGGTCTGTACAGCATTCAAAATTCGACCGTTAGCTTTTGCTTGAACCCTATTTACTTTAACAGACAGACTCAAAATTTATAGACAGTTTTCTGTAGATCATTCACCGTGCCCCAAACTCAATTTTTTAATTTTTTTTAAAATGAAAAATCTTAAAACTACAAGCTTTCTCTGCTCACAGTCTTATTATATGTGTAGAGTTTGTAAGTAACTAGCCAAGAATGAACATGACTGTGTGTGTAATGAGCTGAAATTTTTAAAATGGTATGTTGTTTTGTTAGAGATCTATTTATATAATATGTATGGGTTTCCACATGTAGTAAATTTTTTAATGTATTTTTTAATACTGATTGTTGGCAATCTATATCAAGTGAAGTAACACAAGAATACTGCTTCATGCACTTGTGTCCCTTACTTGTATCTAGTGGTCAATGATTTCATGGGTAAGACTGAAGTGCAGTTGGAAAAAAATATGCAAACTTGATGTAGTATGACCAGGATTATTTTGTTGTAACTTATTAGTTTAGAATTTCCTTACAAATTTGTTTAAGTAAATAGTTTTTAGCACAATTTTGTCATACCTGGTACTGAGAAATTTATAATTCGCTTATTATTACAGGAAGAGAGATTATCATAAATACAAAATTTGTTTGTAGATTTCTTCCATTAAAGTTCTAATTTTTCGTATTTGTACTCCGATAAATGGTTTTTCTGAAGAGGTGTTTTATATTTCTATAGAGATATTTTGTTTCAACATCATTACGAATAATGTTTTTCAGTGTTATCTAGGTTTTCTGGTTGGAAACATTTCATTCATCATTCCATAACTATCATCAGAGGACTCTGATGAAAGCCACAGTATGATTGCTGAAATGTCAGGTTTCAAAAAATTGATGCGGTTCCACCCAGACTGCCAAGATAACATGAACAACAACCATGGAAGCAATCATTTAATGTTTTTCAATATACCACATTTTCTTTTTGTCACTATTATTAAATAGATATTTTGTTTTTATTGGATTTAATTGTTTAGATTTCACAGGCCTATAGAGTGCCATTAACATGAAAGATGACTGCTAGGTGGGACATATTATATACCTTTCCCCAGCAGATGAATGTGAGGTGCATTGCTTGTTTTTTGTTTTTAAATTTGGACAATTGGTTTACACCCCAAAGTTTCTGTATCTCTGTATGTTTTGTTTTAAAGTGCCTTCATTCTTTATTTTTACATATTTATTTGAGCTTTTGTTATATACGAATAATTAATATATTTTTTTTACAACTTCTCTTCATTGTCAGATTTTCCTTTCTCAGAGTGGATATATATTTTCACATTCTCAAGCAATACTATTTTTTTTAATATGGGCATTCGCATATTAACAATAGGATTCTGAAAAGCATTGAAATTGTACAATATGTTGTCATAGATTATTGTGATTTCTTTTTTTGGTCATGTTTGGAAGCAGAAGTATTTTTGTTATTACAGAAATCATTCGATGCTCTCTCGGGTGTGTGCATGCTGCGTCCCACTTGGATCTCAAAGGCTTGTGCAAAACAACGTGCAGGTCGAGCAGGGAGGACACAGCCTGGTGTATGCTACCATCTCTTTTCCAGTGAACGATATCACAGGATGCAGCCTAGCCAAACACCTGAGATATTAAGGCTGCCACTGCAGGTATATTGAAGTTCCAAAAATAAATGCTTGACAATTTTTTGTATTAATGGATTAGATATCTTGATGCAAAATTAAGCAATATTCAAAGAAAGTAGAGCAGATTTTTAGATACTTGATTGAACTCGCATGTTAATGTTCAAAAACTCATTATAAAATGCTAAACATGTTCATTGTCATCCTCCTGATCAACATAGCCTTTGCATTTCAACTGAAATCCTAACAGCTCGATCTTACCAACCTATCTTCTCCTTTTGTTTTGTTTCGGCTTTGATGACTAGTCAAGTGACAGTGTAACATGTTCATTTGATATATTCATTGGTTATGAAAGATTAAGAACTGTTTTTCTGATGTGCCTTAATTTTGAACATCTGAAGACATTACTACTGTCTCATGCAATAGTTTTAATGTTTAACAGATTTTTATTTGTTTTATCTTATTGAATATAGAGCAATATCACTATTTTTAATTGTAGATAAATGGACATATAACAACACAACAATAAAAAACAATCATGTGAAGCCCTTCATCAGTAAGGAGGAAACTTGCATGGCTCTGAAAGGAAAGGTCATGTGTCAAGATCTTGCTAAGTTATTACGGCCCTCAGATCTAACTTCCTATTAATTTCAACCTTATTGTTTATGTACTTTGGTATTGGAGAGAGATAAACATTAATTAATTACAAATTTTGTATATTTTTTGTATGGGTGAGTTTTGATGAATGCAAATTGTTTAGGTGGAGTGTAATGTGATTAAAAGCATTATAATGTTTGAAATGTTAATTGAAAGACTGTATCCCCTGGGAGGACCCACTGGAATGTGATGCTTATGGTGTACCTTTGATGGGTTTTTTTTTTTTTTTTTTTTTTGTAACAGTTTAACGTCCCTTTTTAACAACGTGGTCTTTAGAGACGGGAAAGGATGGGGGCAAGGAATGGGAAGGAATTCGGCCATGGCCTTTTTTGAAGGAAGCATCACGGCATTCACCTGGAGTGATTTGGGGAAACCATGGAAAACCCAAATCTGGATGCCCGGACGGGGATTCGAACCGCCGTCCTCCCGAATGCGAGGCCAGAACGCTATCCGTTACACCACCATGCTCGGTCCCTTTGATGGTGTGCCACAGTTTAATAGATTGTGTGTTATTTTTAGATTTAATTGCAATCATTGGCTTAGCCAAAGATCTGTCCCCCTTATTTTAAACAATGATTATGACAACGTGGTTAAGGTTTTAAGGTTTTGTAGTTTGGCCGGTATTGTCCCAAAAATTTTGGGCAGATCGGCATCTGTCTTAATATGGATTGGAGGTCTCCTTACAACTACGTCCGAGTACTGTTATTATTGTTTAGGATTTTGAGCTATTTTTGTTAAGTTTGACATTTTATATCTGGCTGGCCCCTTTACAGCAAGGCAGTTAATTTGTTGTTTTTAATGTTCGTTTAAACTGGTTGGCCCTTTTACAGTCAACCTGTCATTTTTTGTAAGTATGTTATTTATGACCAGTTTACAGCCATTGTTTTAATATTTTATTTCATTTTGCTGTCTGTGTGGCCAGCCACTTTACAGTCGGCCATGCAAACGGTATTTTAGTCAGTGTTTTGGTATTTTATTTGATTCTGCTCTCTGTGTGGCTGCCCCCTTTTTCAGTCAGCCATGCAGACGGTAGATGGACAAGCTGTTGTTTCAAAGCACGACCTGTTTCAACTTGACAATATTTTTGACTGTCAGTCAGAGCCCAAGGAACAAACATGGCAGCAATCCTTTTCATTCCTAAATCTTCGGTTAAAATTCACTGAACCGAGCTCCAAGATAACCCACTAATCTCTGACAGTTGATCAGTTGCCTGTGGATGGTCGGAGAGCCCAAGTTCTGGAATTTTTTCAACATTTTCGTCGATATGGGCAGTTTATGGACGTCCAGAATGAGGTTTGTCATCAATCGACATGCCGCCATTTTTAAACTGAGTGAACCACTCGTACACTTGAGTTTTTCCCACAGTGACATCTTTGTAAGCTGTTTTCAACATTAAAACAGTTTCAGCAGCATTTTTACTGAGTAGAAAACAAAATTTCACAGCTGCACGTTGTTCACTTAAACTTGCCATCATCATAAACGAAACAATATCAAAACAGCACTAGCAAAAACATTCACTGCAGATTAACAGAACAAGCCAGGCTGGCAACACAGGTGGCACTGTACTGACAATGAGTTGTGCTATAAATGCCTAGCAGCAGAAACGATTACTACCCCAGCTGCACTCACGGCAGTGCTATTCTGGTTATTTTTTAGTACCTCCTCATACAGTGGTAGGGGTATAAAAGTTTTATGCGATGGTAAGGTGTATGGTGAAGTGGTCGCTGAATACAAAAAATGCGAATATCATTTGATACTAAAATCAGTTTTGCAGGATGTGTTGCATGAGTGATAAGGAGATAATTCAAAGTCCTGCATCTGTTTGAGAGAGTGATGAAAGGATGTACTTGAGAAGTGAAGGAACTGGGATAGTTAGATAATGGCATCTAGATGCGTTTGTGGAAATTATTTTAAAACATAGCTAGTAACCGGTATTATTAAGAATCTGAGGATTGGGAGATTGTGAAATATAGGAGGTGTTTGAAGATATTGCAAGATGTACGAGGGTTATGTAAAAAGTAAGGTTCCCAACGCTGTAAACTCGCCGCGCGAGATGCTAGGCCAAATCTGGCAACACCGCTGTCTGCGCAGGTTCCCCCACTCTAGATCCCGCCCAGTTAGAACTCGCTGTGACATTCAGTGCCGGTCTGACAGCCATCGGCGATGGAGTTCCCGCTTGCCGTCACCGCCAGGTGCAAAGTTCGTGCTGTAATCCGGTTTTTGCACGCAAAAAATTTACCACCAGTTGAAATTCATAAGCAGTTGTGTGAAGTTTATGGGGAGGTGTGTATGAGTGTTCAACATGTCCGAAAATGGTGCAGGGAGTTCTCTGAAGGACGCACAGACATTCATGACGAGCAAAGAAGCGGTAGGCCATCGACCTCCGACGAAGTTGTGACGAAGATTGAGCGAATTCTGCTCGAAGATCGGAGAATAACGATTCAGGACCTGGCTGTCCGGGTTCCTGAAGTTTGTGAAAAAACAGTTCACACAATTGTGACGAAAAGATTAGGTTATCACAAGGTTTGTGCGCGATGAGTCCCGCACATGCTTTCTGAAGCCTACAAAGCCGATCGTGTCAGGTGTGCCCGGGAGTTTCTTCGAGAATGCAACGAGAATACCGAAGATTTCCTAGACTCCATTGTTACCGGGGATGAAACATGGTGTCATTACGTCACCCCGGAGACAAAACAACAATCTCGTCAATGGCGCCATACTGATTCGCCGAAACCGAAGAAGTGCATGCAGTTGCTGTCCGCAGGAAAAGTGATGGTTACAGTTTTTTGGGACTGTAAGGGCATTCTTCTTGCTGACTTTATGCCTCGAGGGAGCACAATCAATTCGGACAGGTATTGTGAGACTTTAAAAAAACTCAGAAGAGCCATACGAAATCGACGGAGAGGAAGATTAACAAAAGGCGTAAGATTGCACCACGATAATGCGCGCCCGCACGTCTCTCGCCAAACCAGGGATTTGATCAACAGTTTTGGCTGGGATCTCGTTGATCATGCTCCTTACAGCCCTGATCTAGCCCCAAATGACTTTCATTTGTTTCCAAAATTAAAGGAACACTTGGGTGGACAACATTTCACAACTGACGAGGAAGTAAAGGAAGCGGTCACCAAGTTTCTCAATGGACTGGCGGCAGACTTCTTTGAAGTTGGATTTCAAAAGTGGATAAGTCGGCAGCAAAAATGCGTGGAAAAATCTGGGGATTATGTTGAAAAATAGTTTAGAAATTAAGCTTTCCAATAATGTATTTTTCATTTTAAATAAATCATGTTTTACGTTTTAAAAAAATATGGGAACCTTATTTTTTACATAACCCTCATATATAAGACAGACATTAGTAATGTGGCATCAGCTTTCATTTAAAACACTTTCATTTGTAATTACAGGAATCCAGGATTTGAATATATTATAGAGGGAAGCACTGAGCAATTTACCTCAAACACTGAAATAATTTAAAAATTGAATTCACATGATGCAAAAGTAGGTGTGGAGGGAAATGGCCGTTGGATTTTAAGCTCCATTTCAATTAATAATAATATATTTATGATGATTGTAAATAGAAGCCTATGATGGTACAAAACTTATCTACCTAGTAATTTAGTACATTAAGGACATAAGTATCAAAATAAGTCCTCCAAATTAATACTTTTATTAGAAAAGTGGCATGTAAAAACTATTACCATCACAAAAAGTGCTGCACATATTTAATGCAAAAATTAAAAAAGACGACATACATATAAACTATAAAATGCAAAAAAAGATAATAAACTTGATAACTAAAAAATCAGACTTCAAAGTCACATACATAGCAAAAATTAATTTTTACAAAACACTTCTATCAGTAGATTGCATTAATAAGACTATCCAACTATTATTTATGTTTAACATTGTCTGATTAAGTAAAACAATATTTTTTTCTTTGTTTATAGGAATTGTGTCTTCACACAAAATTGCTGGCACCAGCAAACACTCCTATAGCAGATTTCTTGGCCCGTGCTTTGGAACCACCTTCTTTTGTGGTTACTAGGAATGCAGTACAATTGCTTAAGGTACAATTTTTTTTTTTTAATGTTTGATAGCATAGCAGCTTCCAATTAATTAGTATAATATTCCAAAGATGAGATGTATTTCCATGCAACCTACCACAACTTTTCATTTCTCAAGAAAGATTTAATTTAATGATTTTCCTGCTGTTAACACCACAATTGATAGCACTCTTTGTTTTAGTACAATACTCCTATTGCAATATGACCATTAACTTATTCTAACCAAAAAAAGTTGGGCAAGTTTTAATGTTTGGCAACATTTATGTAACCAAAATGTCATAGTATTGATTAAGTTGTAAGAACCAAGCTTGCAGTGGGGTTGTTGCATAAACTTGAATCTTAACTCTGACCGTGTGTAGCCTTGGATGCTACAGTTTTGGCTTAGCTAGAATACTATGGCCGCCACATAGGTTTTTAACCAGAAAACTATGAAAAGGTAAAGTTCAATAAATAGTTCAATTGTCATTTGAATAATTATATTCTTCCAAATTTCACAAAGCCAAAAACAGTACAGGCAATCAGACGAATTTTCCAAAGAAATGTTTTACAAGTTCGATTAACCGGTCAAGCCAGACCACACCCCAATAGTTCAAAGAATTAAATGATGCTACCAATAACCCATCACACCCTGTTTATTCATTAATAATCTTAACAAAAGTCGTATAATGTTTTTTCATCTGTTAATACAATTTTACTTTCATGCATATCGACATTGAGGTTGAGGATATTTTGTTCTTTTCCCAAGAATTATTAATAGTTCACTTAACAATAGTTTACTCCCTCCACCTCAAAAGTTAGTCACACGCTCCCATTGTTCAAAAGTTTAGTTAATTTAGACAATCCTGAGGCCTCACTTGGAGAAATACTTTAACGCGACATTATGTTCAACTTGACTAAAAGAAGAAGCATTACTCCCAAAATAAAACTTTCACTGACTACTGAAGCTAACGTGGTATCGCGCCGATTGCTACTTGAAGACTGACTTGCTCGCTGTGGCTACTAACCAGGAAAGTTCTGGTACTCACGGAGCATGGGAAAACCTAGTGGCTGCACTTCCCATGAGAATCTCTCCGATAACTGATCAGTTTCTCATCTCACATCTGAAGGTTTCATCATCTAATTTGACCTCGACTATAAAAATAATTCTATCTCCTTGAAACTTTACAAATCGCTAGATCTTTAAATAAATGTTAACTTTAGTTATTATGAAAAATATCCTAATTTTAACCATTTAACCAAAAATAAATACTTTAAGTATGAACTTTCCCACTCCAGGCGAATGCCGAAGAATGTTGAAATTGAAAATATTGAAAATACTATCTTAAAAACTGTAAAACTGCTTTTTAATTTGAACAAACATAAAAACTAACTTTGAAAAATGAAATATACTAATATTCGATCCAATCTAACTCGTGGTTCTAAGAACAATATTTTGTCACGCAGTTACAAAATTTAACAGATAGCTTACAAAGGGTTATCAGAAAATGTTTAGTTATAATTTATTTTTTCTTTACCAAAGTAAATCAATTAAGGTCAAATATTTATCCTAAAAATACAGACCTGATTATACATGACTTAAACTTTTACTGTGTAGTTTATAAGGGAACAATGTTCTTAGGTATGTTTGCATTGTATGTGTTTGGCCACTTGTGCACCTTGTATTGGGAACATCATTTTATTTTCTGATTTATTTTTTAAATATTTATGTCTGGGAGTATTGAGACCGTAAAATCACACTTGAGAGTCAGAATTTTTGTCTGCATGTGCATTGTGCTATGAAGTTTATTAGCAGCAATGTTCCAGATGTGGTTAACATCTTGGCTTTGTTTGAAGGGATGTGGCAGGCTTATTGGAGTCACTCCATAAAAATGTATTTTTTTGTTAAAGTCCCGGAGGGTAGTTACTTTAGAAACTTTACTTGCACTGTTCTGAGTCTGTGAATAAAGAGATAGCTTTATGAGGTAAATTCCCTTAGTTTGAGAAATCCTTCAGGAACAGTGGCATAGAATTCGTTGACCAGGGGAATGAGCAGTCACAAGTGGACATTTGGATGCTGTTGAGCACTGTTACGGAGAGTCGACATCAGCATGCTAGCAGGAATAAGTTTTGCAGAATTTTAGTCGTATAAGCAGGCATTTGTTATTAGAGAGAGAAGCAGTCATGAGTTTCAGGTTATGAGAAGCATTTTGAAGCTTATTGTCACTAGTAAGATCTGGTGAGAGGAAGTTAGATTTGCAGAATGTGTGTTGTAGCACAAAGACTTGTAGCACTCAGTCTTTGTCGCAGTTTGGCATTCGCAGAAAGTTACAAAACATTTAGTTTTGAAGATTTATTCATGGAGTGACCACGCAAGAGTAAATGAACAGCTAGTAATGCCCACTTATAAGTCTCAAATGTGCCTGTGAGTGTTATTTTAGCATGAAAGTAACTTATTGTCAGGCAAACATGCTGTTGGGGGTTAGGTTATACACAGCAGTATTGCATGAAGCTCTGACTGTTACTAATACTGTTCATACATTGGACTATGATTAATAAGTTGCCTGCTTCATTAGAAGTCAGACGGTCGCCAAGCTATTAAGTTGCTCTGTAATAACTAACAGGTAAAAAGATGTACATTCAAAATAAAAGAAAGTCACTTTATATGAAAAAATCAACATATATTATTAAAAATTACTGGCATATGAACTGCTATCAGCTGTAGGCCTAAGGAAAAGGAATCTTGACGAACACATCCTTTGAGAAGACTGCAGATGGATTTAACAACACTTGAAGATGATACACCCAGACAATTTTCTTCATAACTTTCCCCAAACAAGTTAATAAAATGTTCCGAAAAGGTCCTTCTGATTCTCAACAAATTAATAAAGCTCATGAATGATTAATCCATCTTCTATGATGTTGCCAGACTTCATCTCTCGCATGGTAATAACTTCCAACGTTTACTGATACATGACCTACCATTACCGAATCTTGTTGAAAAACTGACTCTCTATTCCAAGATTGCTGAACCTTTTTATAGGAAAATTGAGGAGCGTGATGTCAGACCATAACTTCTAAAATTAATATCTGGCTAGTTCCTTTTTGTTTTAAGCTACAACTCACATCTGTTGCTTAGGGCAGTTTGTTTGCATTTTTTGAGAGCTCTTCTATTTCTCAACATTGCTTCTGTTAAATTTTAATTTGTTCCATGAAGTACACAACCAAATGTGGGGAATCGTCAATACTCTGACAATGAAACTTAAAAAAATCCTAATTTTCTCCACAAAACTTATGAAACTGTTAACATCTTAATACTAGGAATTTTCATGTATTTCTTTACCTATTTCACCTCTTCTACCTATTTTATTAAAGGTATTGATTTTATTTCCAATATGAGAAAACGTATTTAGAATTTACTTCATTACACAAATTTGTATTCAGTGTATGCCTTCCCCTGCTGACAGTAATCTGTGATGTTAGAATCCAAGGTAGTTCTTTGCATTAATGAATAGTTTCAAATTCTGCACTTTCCTCCACATAAGCTTTTCTTGTGTAAATTATTGCATCAAAATCAATTATGTTTGAAAAAGTTACCTTATTCGAATCTTATTTCCTTTACAAAAATGGTTTAAAATCAAGTTAAAAAGCGCTTTGCTGTTACAAAAATGTTTATAAAAATTGTTTACTGTACAATTATAGAACTGTACAACCGAGCGGTTCTAGGCCACATTACTTATATATGACTTTATCCTGTTTAGTGAGAGCTTCTCGTCCTGATGAACCTGAAAATTTTTTATTACAGAAATAGGTAGAATAGGTTATGAAAGAACTGCAAAAACAGAAATTACTATATAAACTGTTGGTGAATTATACCTATCGCTTCCTTATCTAGAATATCTAAAAATGATTTGTAAAAAATATAAGCATCACAAACAAAAATGTAATAAAATATTACCATAATAAATAATTTTTCGTTAATTTTACTGTTTTTGCAAGTAATGGAAATATACAGTGCTGAAATTATCTGTTTTGTAGCTTTTCAACTTCGTGGGATTTGTTTTGTGTATAGATAAGAAGTAAGGCAGTCTGATAATGATGCTGTGGATTATCATTTTGTTCCAGACTATAGATGCCTTGGATGCATGGGAGGATCTTACAGAGCTTGGTCACCATTTACTGGACTTGCCAGTGGATCCTCGTTTGGGCAAGATGTTGCTGTACTCTGTCGTGCTGAAGTGTGTTGACCCTGTACTCACAATAGTATGTTGCTTGGCACACAGGTAAAGTTCTGTACAATGAAAGGGTCATCTGAAAGATCATAGTTGTCTGTGGGCTGTTAACAACTAGCAATAGAAGTAGAGGAGTCATTCATATGAACTTAAGTTGAAAATATTTATTAGAATAGTTTTATTTCTATAGTAACTACTATATGTTTCAAAATGTTTAAGCTATTTGAATAAAAAAGAGTATGGCGAAAGTAAATGTGTGACGTATAATTTAATGGAAGCTGAAAGCAAGAGGTCTGCAACAATAGAAAAATGTAACACTTTGGGTAAAACTATTCAAGCTTTATGCTCAACAAGTACTGCATTCGAAATGTTAATAGTAGTTTTTGGCGAATCTACTATCAGTAAAACAAGAGTTTTTGAGTGGTACAGATGTTTCAAAGAGGGCCATGAAGACGATGAAGATGGTGACTGCCCTGGACCTTTTCCACATCAACAACTGATGACAACATCGAACAATTGAAAAAAAATGATTCTGGAGAATTGTTGTATCAGGATAGGTTGCTGATGATGTTGAAACATCATTCGGCTCAAGCCAAGCAATTTTTTGGGATGTTTTAGGTGGGAAATGTGTGACAACAAAGTTTGTTCCAAAATTGTTGAATTTTGACCAAAAATAACATAGAAATCACTCCAGAATTGTAGGATCAAGTCAACAATGATCCAAAACTTCTAAAACTGGTGATAATAAGCGATGAAACATGGGTGTATGGGTATGACGTTGAAAGCAACGCCCAATTGTCCCAATGGAAGTTGAAGAGCGAAGATCGAAAAAAAATTTGACATGTTTGGTCCAGGTTCACTTCACTATTTTCCTTGATCTCAATGATGTTGTGCATCATGAGTTACTGCCAAATGGTCATACTGTTTATAAGGAATACTACCTGGAAGTTATATGTTGTTTGCATGAAGAAATTCATTGAAAACTCTCAGAATTGTGGCAAAACACTCATGGAAATTGCATCTTGATAATGCTTCTGCTCACAGCTCTCTGGTTATTTGTCATTTTTTAGTAAAAAAAAATTGTTTTGCCTCAACCACCATATTCACCCAAAATTGGCCCCTGTGACTTCATTCTATTCCCAAGGCTGAAGAGAACCTTAAAAGGACAACATTTTGTCATCATTGATTTTTTTTTTTTTAAAGGCCACTGAAGAAGCTGAATGCTACACCGAAAAGCGAATTCTAGAAGTGCTTCCAAGATTGGAAAAAGTGCGGGCACAAGTATATTTTATCTGAGGGGGATTTCTTGGAAGGGGACAGAATTGGTACTACTATGGGGCTAGGCGGTGCAGTGCACCGGGGCCCTCACGCTCAGGGGGCCCCCAACCATACCTCAAAGGGCCCACCTCTTGGGGCCCTCAAGCGCAGTTTAGAGGGCCCATGAGCCTTCATGGCAAACTGGCGACCTCTTTTTTCTTTTTTTTTTTAGCTCTACCGTCTACCCCCTAAAGACACAGGAGCCCCTCACTAAGGGCCCTCGCTGCTCAGGGGGGGCCCCAACCACTGCTCAGGGGGCCCTAAAGAACAATTCAAGGGGCCCCATCCTCAGTTCAGGGGGCCCCTACCAGCACACAAAGCAAAAAAAAGGTCGCCCGTCTGGCCTGAGGGCGCAAAATAAATTTTTTGCACCGGGGCCCTTGCTGACCTAGCTACGCCACTGGATTAATAAATAAACATTCTTTAAGAAAAACAAAAATTTATATTATTTTTTGACCAGTCCTCACATATCTTAAAAGTGAAATTATGTATAAGTTTTTATTAATTCTAGGGACCCTTTTGTTCTTCCGTCACAACCATCTATGAAGCGAGCTGCTGCTGCATCAAGAAAGAAGTTTGCTGCTGGCACCTACAGTGACCACATGGCTCTTTTGAGAGCATTCCAAGTGAGTAGATAATTTCTTTGTAGCAAGTGCAATAGATTTTTTTCTGTACATTGACACTCTATGTACAGAAGTGTACCAAGTTTAAACATGGATGAAAATTCACTCTTTGCACAAAATTCCTTGATTCTATATATAACATATGTAAACATATATGAGCATTCTGGTAGCTCAGTGGCTAAAGCGCTTGCTTTCAAAACGTTTGCTGCTCCTGCCCCGGACACGAATCCCGGTAGGCGCAGGAGTTTTGAGAGTTGTGTTTAATTATATGAGCTATGCCAGGACGCTCCGTGGTTCGGATTCCACGTTAAACTGTAGGTCCCAGAGGAAAGGAACTGGCCGTCCTACCTCTGACAAAATGGCTTAGTATGCCTCCTTCTGGAGGATCCAACCAACCTTCGGGTTGTGGACTAAGTTAAGTATAGGAACATATATATAATTTAAAAATCAATTTTCTTGTCTGTCATCTCTTGCTTTTGGAAATGGTTCATCCAAAGTGTTCGACACCAATTGGAGGATAATGAGTGTTTGGCAGTGCTATTGTATCTATTTAGTCCTCCTTCCCCTATGATATCGCAATTGCTGCTTTGAAATGCCTTAATGCCTTACTTTAAGATAAGCATGAAGTCTCATGTTTTTTTTGTGTGTGTCTACAATTGGATGAACGCACAATTCAATTCCTGCAATAATGATACTGGAATGGAAATAGTAGTGTCATTTCATTACATTTCATATCAGCTAACATTAACAGTGAAATAACCTATGTGATAGTTGAACATCAAATATCTTCTAAGATCACATAGATCTGGATAATGGGACAGTGGTTGTTATAACTGTTTGGTTTCTCGAGCATATTCCTATTTTGGAGATTTCAGTGCACACGATGCATTGTAGGTATGTTATGTTATAATATTTCCAGCATGTGAAACTGAGAATGTTATAAGAAGAAAGTGCAATTGCATGTTTTTTTCTTTCAGATAAAGGTCAACTTAAACACGTTATAATCTCCATTTACTGACACTTCCATTTATTTACTATCTTAATACTATAAACATATTTTGGTCATCCTTGTGCATCACTATCCACTGTCAATGGTGCCAATGAGCTCGATGTTAACACACTCTAAAGCCCCAATATAAGCAGCAAGAAAGTATTACTATGGGATTCTGATAAGTGAGGTGAAGAGAGAATGATTAGCAATGGCAGAAAGTAAGGTATTGGCAAAAAGGAGGCTAATACTGAGAAACAGCTAATACTGAGTATTGCAAGGTCACTTTCACAGCCAGAGAACAAAGTAAATAATATTATCTTAAACTGTTGTGATGTCAATAGTAAAACTGCTATTGATTTGTCATTTTATTTTTTGACTACAGTCTTTGAACATTTTTTAAATGTTATATATAGCCATGTACTGTGATTGTTACATTATCTCTGAATAATTTATTAAAGGCAATGTCGAACAACCTCATTAACAGTTTCTTGTGTAGTTGGTATTTTATTTCTTCGAAAAATACCATCGAGTATATATTAATTGAAGTGGTGTCAGTAGGTTAATTTCCAAATTAAGGAATGTAAATAAACTATTGTTATAGTGTTTGGATTTTTTTTAATGGGACAATAAAAAAAATGATTTGTATATATATGTGTGTGTGTTTCTTGTGTTCATTGTGGATAAACAAGTAGAAGGCTTTGTAAGATATAGTGTTCCAACTTGAAGTGATTCCATTTAATTTCATAGGCATGGCAGCACGCACGGGCAAATGGTTGGGAGCGGTCCTTCTGTGAAAAACACTTTGTGTCTTCAGCAACATTGGAGATGGCAGTTGGTCTTCGCACTCAGCTCTTGGGACAGTTGAGAGCATCTGGTTTTGTTCGAGCTCGAGGAGGTGGTGACATTCGTGACCTCAATTCAAATTCTGAAAACTGGGCTGTTGTTAAGGCAGCATTGTGTGCTGGCATGTACCCCAACCTTGTTCGGGTGGACCGAGAGCATATGCAGATGAGGACACAGTATGTGTAGTTGATGTTTTAACTATTTTATTTGCTGTATTTTTCTGAGCTCCTTCTGTCTTTTTGTTATCAGTCAGTTTTTATTTTTCCCAATTCTCAGTAATACATTTGAAAGAAGTGTTTTGGTGCACCTGGATTGTCTACATTTCTTGAGTGCTGTTCTGACCTAGCTTCTCCATAACAATTCAGTTAAAAGTAATCAGATTTTGACAGTGGATTTTTTAATGGTTGCCTCAGATTAAATAACAGATTATGATTCCAGATTAATAGCTTGCACTTTATATTTGACACTTGTTTCTTTGTTCTACTTTTTTTTTATGATGGAGGGAGTGGCTGTTTTGCAAAATAATCATGCCTACCTCATAACTGTGAGAGAAATTGATTGATATTTTTATGAAAGACAGGAGCACATATCTAAAGATTTCTAATAGTTTTTTAACGGTGCTTGGAAGTTATTTTCTTTGTATGAAGCCTTTTCAAAAATCTTAGTGATGTAATAACACATAATTTTATGTTATTTGTTAACCTGTGGACTAAGATGATCATATGATGATTTCTGTGGAAGTTCAGTTAAGTGCAAAAATAGCCTTGTACATAGAGAAAATATCTGCTGAAAATGAAGAATGTGAAAGTGGGATTACACATGGTTACCAATAAGCTTCTATGAAATGTGCATTGTCTATCTACCATAGACTCCGAGCCTAGCCTGCTAATCAGTTCTGTGACGCTTTCATAAGGACTGTAGCAAGAGGTCATGAATTGAGCGGCTCTTCTCTGTACTTTCTCTATACTGTCGATCAACCCCTTACGAAACGGATCCCAGATAGCACAACAATAGTCCAAATGCGGACGCACAGAAGATTTGTACGCTATCTCCTTTGTTTGTTCATTACAATTTTTCAAGGTTCAACCTTTGAATCGCAGCCTAGAATTAGCTCTACCTACTAATGAATTAATGTGTATGGCCCATTTCATGTTCCTTTTACTGTTACTCCCAAATATTTCATAGAATCAACCATATCAATAACTGAATTGTTTAACTCGTATTTCTGAACAATCGGATTTTTTTTTGTTAGTTATGCTCATTGTCTTGCACTTTTTACAGTTTAGTATGAGTTGCCACTCAGTGCACCAAGCCAAAATAACATCCAGATCACGCTGAATTTCTAAGCAATCTGCTAAATTCCTTACTTCCCTATAAATAACTGCATCATAAGCAAACATTCTAAAAATGCTTTTCACTTTGTCTCCGAAATTGTTTATAAAAATTAAGAAAATAAGTGGTCCTATTACACTTCCTTGAGGTATACCCGATATAGATTAGAAGAACTTTCTCCTTCAACGACGACGTACTGCGACCGACCAGTTAAAAAATGCATTCACATAGCTGATCCGATATACTGTACACTCGAAGCTTTACTAAAAGGCGGTTGTGTGTCACAGAGTCAAATGTTTTTTTTTTTTTTTTGAAAATCTAAAAAAATTGCATCCATAACTTCCACTACGTCGTGTGTAAATATTGAGAGATATTGTTATCAGTTACTTGAAGGTTAAAATTTTGTTATTATATTGTTTGTAGAGTGAAATCCAAGAGACTAAGGAAGCTACATGCAAAAGGAAATTGGATTATTTTAGAAAACTGAAAAAATGTCACTAGAGAGATAAATTTTCGGACTATAAATGTGAGTCTGTTACCATGAAAGACCAAAATTGGAGAATGTCAGCATTCACTTGGAGAATGTCAGGATTCACGTAGTTGCTTGGTGTATGTACAAAATATTTGCTGAATATCCATATTTCTGACTTACACTGGTTAGTGTCTACATTCACAATACACTGGTAGTGAGTGTTGAATAAATATATTTTTGTTTTGTTTTTAAATCATATTTTAATAATAAAACATATCATGATATATGCCAAAGTAGGAGAAAGCTTAAGTAACAATATATGTAAATAAACTGTTGAACTTGAAATGAGCAGTACATTCTAAATGAGAAATGAAAATAATAACAATAATAAACTTACTTAATTATGCTCTATTTTTATGTCTACTTTATTGGAAATGTATATGTGTTCTTGTCATGTGTTGTATTACACTTTCCAAAATTGATTACCTGTGGTGCAGCCATAGAGGTTGTAGAAGTGTTTAGTTTGCATTCAGATCTGACTGGGTACTGCACCACAGCAAAATGCATTGGTAGACAGTGCATGTCACTATTACTGTCACTGAGGCTACATTACAATGTGAATGTAAGCAGTACATTCTGATTGCTTTCCTGTGATGAGATTGAAGTGACTCCAATTTTTTTTAAAAAATCTGAATTGTCGTGTGTGGAGAATGTAGCCTGGACCACAGTAAAACATAACTGTAGCACATGATTTGTGGATGCCTATTTTTATGTCCTATCTGTTGCTATTACTGTGGTACAGGCTACTTTAACCTTGCATAATACTTACAAACAACAGCATTCTACGTGACTTCAAGCATACACATGCTTTAGTGTAGGTCAAAACCTTTGTTCTGCCGTGATTGTCAACATACACTGATAATGGTCTGAATATAAAACAATGTACCCAAACATTTAGTCTCCCACTGATGTATTGGGTATGTGTTAATATTCACAGGAGGAAGTCAACTTTCAGTAGCAAAAGTCAATATTCTCCAATTTCAGTCTATTACAGTGACAAGTCTATGAAGTAACTGCGAAAGTAATTAATTTGAAGAAGAATGGAATATACTGAAGTGGGATATAATCAGACCTGGAAAAAAAGATATTGAGCATTTGGAAAAAGGAAGGCAGAAAATCTGGACTTACAATTGGAATTGATGGCTTAGAAAAGAGGGCACAAACATTTTCACCATGACACCACAAGACAGCAGTGCAGATATTTTATAAATCAGATAAGTAGTGAATACAAGAAAGCTAAAGAAGATTGGCTGCTTGGAAAGTGTGAAGAGGAAGGAAAGGACATTATCATAAGTAAAGTATATATGGCTAACAAAAGTATCAAATTGAATTTTGGATAAATGAAATAATGGTGTTTAGACATTGAAAATTTTGATTAGAAATCTCTTTTTAGCTCACAGAATACAGCTAACTGGTGGAAGGAATAGTAGAATAACTCTGATGATCATATTGATGATTCAGGAGACCCTGTTTTAAGAACAGAATTTGACAGAGCTTTGAAAGATTTGATATCAAAAGGGCTGAAGGAATTTATAAAATTCATGCAGTATTGTTAAATCTACAGGAAGAAATTTGATAATTATATCAATAAGTTATGAAATGAGACTATGATGGATTTTAATAAAACTGTCATCTCAATTTTCCTGTAGAAAGCGTAAGTTGCCAAATGTAAATATTGTCATACAATATATCAAACATCACAAGCTTCAAAGTTACTGATGAAGACTGTGTTCAGAAGAATAGAAGGGAAAGTGGAAGAGAGATTAGGTGAAGTTCATTATGGTTTTAGAAAAAAACTCTGTTACTGGAGAAGCAAATATTGTATAGTGTCTTCCATTTTTTGTGTTCACCATGGCCATCCTACTTTCATCTGTGTTGACAGATTTACTCCTTTTCTTTCCTTATTTTTATTGCCCAACAGCATTTCCACTGTCACCATTATTGAATAGCTTCAGATTTAGTGGATGTAAAAGTATTCTGCTGTTGAGGAAGTTAAGTGCTACTGATGACTGAAGTATTCAGTTCCATGTGAGAATCACATTGCTTCAAATGTGGGAGAGATCAAATTAGGATAATTTCATTCAAGTGAAACTTTTATTTTTCCCAACTCTGTTGTTTCAGGAAGGAGTTTCGTGTAATGTTTCACCCATCATCAGTCTTGAGAGAGTGCCCGAAAAGTCCAAGGACCTCAGTGGCAGCATCACATACAGCTACTGTTGAGGCCCTGCCATCAGATTGGCTGCTCTATGAGGAGATGGGACGTACAGGCAGATATTGCCACGTGCGTTGCTGCACTCTGGTCACACCAATCACTGTTGCACTCTTTGCAGGGCCTGCACGCATGCCCCTTGATGCCATTTCAGAAGTTGAAGGCAGGTATTCTTTTAATTTTGGATGTGATAATTTTTCTCAGATTATATACAATGAATTTTTTGAAATCTGTAGAACTTTCAAATCATTATTTAGTATTAATATAAATCATTGGTTTAGAATGAGCACAGCACCTGGTGTTGAAGAGATCATAGTTGGCACTTCTGGCCCAAGGCAAATTTAGGGGGCGTTGAGGATAACTGCTGTCCCTGTTCCCAAATATTAATGTTATCATTAAAATGCAGAAATCAGTTATTCTGCAGATTATCTAGGTAATGTGCAGATTAACTAGGGGTAGCCATTAAAGTGCGAAAATTGTTTCAATTCTCAAATATTTCTCACATTACCTAAGCAATCTGCAAATTACCTAGATAATCTGCACATTACCTACTAGGCAAAGTAAAAATAAGATCTTTGCTGGAACAACAACATTACTGTGTGCTTAAATTAACATAATGTTACTTATTTATTTTTTGATGTCTAAAAAATTGTTATACAAAGAATCAAATGGTTTAAAATATTATTAATATTAAGGAAATATGGGTAATGGAAACAAAGAAATTGCCATTGGGCACTAAAAGTAAGATAGGATAAGGAAAAATAACCCGTCAGTTACCACAGATGAAGTAGGTGAGATGAACACACAAAAAACACTAAAACAAACACAAATTGCACAGTGTTTCGCTGAGAAATGTTAGTCATGTGAGAGGCGAGACATATGATGGGGGAAAGATGTGATCACATCCCGACCTGCATCTTATTTTTAATATTAAGTAAATGAATTTACAAAACATATGATAAAATTATACTTACTTATTTAGTGCAATTTAAAGACTGATGACACTTTAATTTAAATAGCAATTTAGGTCGTAATGCAGTGTGGACCACAATGAAACTTAACCATCGCAAACAGGATATTGTGATACCCAATTTCCATGTCATATCTGTCGCTATTACTGTGGTCTAGGCTGCAATACAACCTAAACACAAACAGTTATATCCTTAGCGTTTAGATCGTAATGCAGCTTGGACCAAAGTGAAAAATAACCATAACATAAAATATTGCAGATTTTCATATCGTATCTGTTGGTATTGCTGTGGTTCAGGCTGCATTAAAACCTAAGCACAAACAGTTGTTGGCAAAATTATATTTTATAAATATTTTATTTCATAAAAGTGGAGGGAGAGGGGGAAGGAGTAGAGAAAGAAAATGAGAGAAACAAACTTGTGAACTTTAGCTGTACTGAAGCCATCAATGTGCACATCGCCTAGGTTTTCAAATAAGGTTGCTGAAACAAGAGATTGCACTAATGTCAGAGAACTCTTGTTCTTCCAGTTATTCCTATAGGTGGCCTATATTTGAAAATTTGTGTTTGCAATGATGTGATGCTGCACAGAGAAAACAAACAGCACAGATGAAATCAGTATGGCATGGAAGGAAGAAAGATCTTTTAGGGTATACCTTGGTTTTGGAGAAGAATATAAATTTGACACTTTTTGAAAAGAAACTCATTTATCTTTTGTATTATTTTATCATCTTGTAGTTGCTGGTGGGTATAAACTTATTTTTAAATGTTAAGTAATTATTTTTTTCTCTTGATTGAAGGAGCAGTGAGAGGAGATGTTCTCCTTGGAAATGGTGCAGACAGTGACAGTGAAGTTGAGGAAAGGGCAGAAGGCCAGAACACAACTCTCAAGCTGGATGATTGGGTGGTGTTCCGTGTTGATGCCGAGATGGCACACCTTGCACTACAGCTCCGACAGAAGTGGCATTCACTGTTCCTGCGCAGAATGCGAGCTCCCGCTAAGCCTTGGTCTCAGGTTCTGTTTTTTTTTTTTTTTTTCCCCAAGTTCCTTAAGTGATTGATCAGTATAAAGTGGCACTGAATCTATTGCAAAAATTGAGTGTAATAGTGTTTAAGATTTCTGTTCTTAAACTGGATGAACATTTCTGATTGATGCATTGATTTACATATGGAATGTGTTCTTGTACCATTTAATTTATAAGAATGCCTTCCGTGGAAGATTCAGTTCTTTGCAGTCTTTAGATTCGTGCTTAAATGATAGTGTTGAAAGTTATTTACCTCATCTTAATACCAGTTGGTGTTAATGAACTTAAAACATTTAAAGATAACTTTTAAATTAGAAAAGAAAGGGAAATTAACCCACCACATACCAAAGTGGACAGATGCGATGAGAGGGAACACTTATGCTGACAAACAACTACACAATATTTCGGCATCTGCCTTGTTCACAAGTAGAAAACCTAATGGTAACGTTCGTTGTGTACACACGTTCCGAGCCTAGTGGCCCATTTTTCTACTTGTGAACAAGGCAGATGCCGAAATATTGTGTAGTTGTTTGTCAGCATAAGTGTTCCCTCTCATCGCATCCGTCCACTTTGGTATGTGGTGGGTTAATTTCCCTTTCTTTTCTTATTTATATCGCCTAGAAGCCGCTTCCTTTTTACTTAGTTGCATCATTAAAGATAACTTTTCTAATTTGGGGCATTTGAGTTGTTGTGTGATAAATTTCTGTAGTTAAATTTTTTTGAGCAAATAATGATTTAGTTTACTGAGTAGTTTTATTCTCTCTATACCTACTATTACTACTTGCAGTATTGCATTTAGAAATTATTACAAAAGAAAGTGGCTAGTAATACTAGGTACAATCATTAGACTGCTTCAAGAGATGATTATTGACTATGTATAAGTACTGCAAACTAAAAGTATACGAAATAAATTTAATAGTTATTTAGTACAATGCAATTAATTGCTGTTTATAAATCTAAATTTTTTGTTGTGATTCTGAAAGATAAAACCGAAACAAAATAAAAACCTTATCCAAATATATTATCTTAGCTCAGTATTGTGAGATAAATTGCTTTAGATGGATCCTAAATTATCAGGAAAAAACTATCTAAAATATTAAAACATACAAAATATTAGTGTAAATGTCTGAACGTATTTCAGTATAAATTTTCTAGTGTTAAAAATGCTTGTTCATTAATTTTTAGTATTCCCACTTTCTGTTTTCTCATTGTATTAGATAATATTGCAATAGTATATGTACTATAGTTTTATCAATAAATATGATTATTATGTCCAAGTATGCATATCAGTCTGCTGCATCAAATTACTTTATTACGAAATGCTTAGGCTTTGTTATTGTGATGTATTACAAATACAAGCAGTTGAAGCTATTCAAACATGAAAAATAATAACCACTTTGGTAAGAGTAAACAAAGAGGTGGTGGGAAGCCTTGAAAAGAAATTAAGCATTGGTTTGAATTTCTCTGTACAACAAGAGAGGAGCACATGCGTAAGTAGACTAATGTGCCATGAAAAGTAACATGGAAGTTAGTTACTGTAGGCAAAAAAAGTTTCCACTCCACATACCTTAATGTCAGAAATTTTTGTAATCAGTGAAAAAATTATATACACATTCTTTATCCTGATTTTGTACGCACAACAGTTATTTGCACTGCATATATGAGGATTTCACAAAAGTGATGGTTAGGATTTGATTATTAATGTATAATTCTCTTGAAAATTTAAAGCGTTCTTCCAACTGGCTTGTGCCTCATGATCCATTCCCAAGATGTAATGTAGAAGTATTTCTATATGAGAATGTGAGTTGAAGATAACATTTGGGTGAATCAGTCATTAAAAGTTTTATAGATTCTTTATCAGGAACTTACAGAAACAACAAAATTCTTGATTTTAAATGTAAAACGTATGAGGGTGGGGGATGTGGTATTACAAAAATTAATAATAAAAGATATTTCCATTACCATTTTCCAGAAGTGCGTAGTGACAGAAAATGCTGCTGAAGGAGAAATATTGTGCTACCACCTTGTAAGGAAATTCAAGTAAAGGAACACAGTGCACATAAACCCTTCTGTTTTTCATTTTAAATATTTTTATATTCCTCCTAATAGACAAGAATATAATAGCTTCGATCTGAATTGTATCAAAGAAAATCATTTCACCTTAGATTTTGTTTTGTAGAATTTATCCATGAGGATGTGACCACTTTGCTGCCCTTAGTGATATTCAAATTAAAGTCAACCTTGAAACAAATTAACAAATAATTCAACCTTGTTCATTGTATTTGAGGAAGTAAGAGTTTTTTACTATTATTAGGACATCTTGGGATATAACTTTAAAAAAAAAATCTGAGCTGAATAGTTAAAGAAAACATGTTTAAACATTGCAGGTGGATGAGTTTGTGGTGAAGACTATTGTAGGTGTCTTGACTGCTGAGGAGCTAGCCCTTGGACTACAGCAACCCAGTGGCATTGGACAGAGGCCTAGACCAGTCCATAATGACTTCTGCATAACCGGTATAAAGTGCACAGTGTTATTTCTCATTTCATTACTAGAGAATGTATCATCATTTACATAATTGCAAGTATTAATCTGTACTGAATAGTAAAATTTTGGAAAAGTTATGTCTGTAAATGAAGAATATTTCAAAAAGAGTAATTGTAATGTACACTACTGTTAATAGAAATGACAAAACCATAAAATTTGGAATTTTTGTCTGTCAGTCTTTCTGTCTTTTTTTTTTTAACTGCATGTAGTGTTAGTTTATGTCATCAGATAACATACAAGATGCTTTTTACCAGATTAGTAACAAAGTTCCAATGATGAATTTTGAAATTTTTGTGTACCTCTGCACACATCTAACAAAAACTAACAACAATATTCCAACAAAACTTTGCATAGTGATAGTTTATGTTATGTACGATACTGAAGCAAAAACTGAAAATTTGGAAACTCTGTGTGTACATCCCTCACACCAAAACTAATTAATGAATTTCAATAACTTTACACATGGAGCTAGATTATGTCATCAGTTAACATGTAGAATACTTTTTAGCCTGATTAGTATCTTATCGATGATAATGAGGCAAATATTGTATTTTTTTTTTAGTTTTTGTTTATGTGTACCTGAATCAAGGAAAAACCAACCATTTCTATAGGGCTGTATATAGTTATGGGTTATGTCACATTAGTGATAGCTCACATTATGTTTTGATGTAACATCAACATGCTGAGAAATAAAAGCAAAAGTCTGCTAATTTAATTGTTTTGTAATAGAATCTATCAATTTAATATTGTCCGGCACAAGCCTTTTTTGCCATCAATATGTATATCACATTGACTCCACTTATTATGTGGTGAGAATATGTTTATATCGTGCAAATTACAACAGGTATAATTTGTGATTCAGTTAGGGGATTTTATATCATAAGTTATATACGTACAAAGTGGGTAGGTATAAGACTGGATTGTTCCATTTGAAAAATGGACTAAAACAAGGAAGTGCTCTATCACCCCTGTTATTTATTATGGTTTTGGATGAAATATTGAAGAAGATGGTGCAAAAATAAAAGCAATGCTATTTGCAGTTGACCTATTAGTTTGGGGAGAAGATGAAAGAGAGGTGCAGGATCAACTTGATGTGTGGGAGAGAGTAATTGCAGCTCATAGAATGAACTTCTCTGCTAGAAAAAATGAAGTGGTGATAACAACAAGAAAGAAGAACAGGGTATACATAGGCATATCACTTGGAGAAGAGCAATTAAATAAAGTGGAATGTTTCAAATATTTGGGAAGCTGGATTGAAGAAAAGGGAGGAAACAGGATGGAGATAAATGAAAGAGGAAGATGTGCAGATGGATTTTTTAAGAGTATTAGAAGTCTGGTATAGAATAGGGATGTTCTGCCAAAGAGCAAACAGGCAATCTATAAAACATACTTGTCCCAATTTTAACATATGGGTCAGAAACCTGGATGATGAAAGAGAGGGATAAAGGAGAGTACAATCTGTGGAAATAAAATTTCAGAGGAGTAGAGTAGGAGTAACAAGATGGGACAGAATAAGGAATGAGACAATCAGACGATAAAAGAACAACCGCTGCAACAGAGAATTGAAAAATCTAGGTTACAGTGGTATGGGCATGTAAAGAGAATGGGAGAGAAGTTACCAAGGAAGATCCTGGACATGGAGCTGAAAGGGAAGAGGCCCAGAAGAAGACTGAGGGACAGATGGGTTCAAGGTGTTAAGGAATGTGTGGAAGAATGAGGAGAACATTGGGCGACAGTGGAAGAAGAGAGATGGTTGTTAGACAGGAAGCGCTGGCAAGGCTTTTGTTCCCATCAGACCCAGCCAGTGGCTGGAAGCTGCCCTAGATAATGACGATGATATATGTACAAATGAATCACTCTGTTCGTACATATGTCAGGCTGCACCACCTCAAATACTTTTTGCAGAGAAGTTATGTGAACAGTACTGAAGTGTTCCTGTGGTATTCATCAACAACCATAAAATCTTCTGAATTAGTGGCAGTTTCAAGTGGCGATAGAAACTAATGATGTGCAAAAACATATTTAAAACATTTGCGTTTGACCTAAATTTAGGAGAGGAGGAGATCCAATAAAGCAGGCTGCTTCGCTGCTTTTTCCTACCAGGCTAACATTTCTTTGGTAGTGTATCTGTGAATTAACAGTGTAGATCTCAAATTTTGCATGGACAAAATCAAGTGTGCAGTGTCTTCAGCTGTGCATACTAACTGTTTGTTTCAGTAATAAATGTAGCAGGAAAAAATGTTAACAGTAATATGTAATGTAACAACTTGTGCTTAATTTTTTAAGATACTTCTTTATAAGAGTATTATTTTTAAACTGCTTCACATGACTCTAACATGATGGAGGAACCATTACTTAATACTTGAATTCACACTGTACCTGTTTCAACTTGTAAGGAGCGTACTTAAACCACGTAGCTCCATTTTGGCCTCCTGTGAAATGGCTTTTGAAATCAATAAGGAAACAAGCACAAAACACAGGAAAAACAATGAATATTTCGGGACTTGGCCCTTCGTCAACAGGAGAAAATCAATCCTTGATATATCTAGACTGGAAAATGATCAATATTGAGTATGTGAAAATACAATCCTAGAATTTTTTCAATAACTGCAAGTATCAGAAGAAACTGTTTCAGATGTTTGGAGTTAACTATAGAAGTATGTTTTATAGTAGTTCTCATTCAAAAAAGGGCCTAAGACAACTTCAGTATTTGTGTTTCAGGTGACCGTTTGGATTCTTCTAGTGGTAAATCAATGGGCAGTGGCAGCACTTCACCAACACCTTCACATGGCAGTGGTGGTGGTGGTGGTTGTACCACTGGAGGCTGTGAAATTATTTCTCCAACCATTGTCTCCAAACAGCCTACAAATACAGGTCCCCATGATGAGCCAACTGGTGATACGCGTTATTTCATAATCAAGGCAGGCAATCTTAAGACTGTTGATGCTTCTATTAGTCGGGGGGCTTGGGCCTTCATGCCTGCCACTGAACGCAAGGTTGTTCGCATATTCAAGGTTGGTAGATTGTAATTATTGTTTTCTTACACTTCTTTTTTCATTTTCTGTTGTGTAATCTTTCTGTAAATATCGTAATAGTTCGAATAAGTACAGGGAATGGATTCATCACTAATGGCAGAATAGCCCAAAAGCAACAAAGTATCTAAATTTTTTCATGCTGATTCTTTTTCACCCAAAGATATTTCAATTTTTAAGATTTTGCTTATTTTTACTTTTAAATTTTCACACCTATTTTAAATCTACTATGCCTCCATTCACCCAATCAGTTGGCACATTTGTTAGTCCCTATTTGACTCGCATCCAGTAGGAATCCGTAAGATTTGCTGGTGCGGGTTGTAAAGTATAAAATGCTTTTGTGTATCTGCACCATCTCACTGACATCTGTAGTAACTTTCGTGTTTATACTTCACTTCATCTTTTGCACCTTTTTATCAAGCCAAACATATTTTAAGACTTCTTTGCACTTTATTTGAATGCATTGTTTCTTATATATAAATTTGCAGAGCAAATGTGTAATATATGCAGGAGTTTTATTCAGCAAAGAGAAGAGATTAAAAATGCTAGACTGCAGACATATGTATGCGTAGGCTATAATAGTTTGCTGATAAGATAGCAGTGTATATCTAAATTTCTAGAAGTGTTTTAATTGGATTGTAACTGCGAAAACAGTAAGTCAAATTATTTAGTCATAGTGTTTTTATTCTGATATAGTGACCAAGGGAAAGGAACTTGGTCAGCTGGGGGGGGGGGGGGGTTATGTTCAGGCAATGGACAGGGAGAGGGGATAGTGATTTGAAGAAAATAGCTGAGCATTTCAAAATATCAAAATTAATCATGGACAGGCAAAAAGAGCATATAGAAAAATAATATTAAATACTTAAATGTAAATAAATAAACAAAACAATTAACAAAACTGTATGAAGTTAAATATTACCTGTGATAAGCAGTGATTCAAGTTAAGTTGTGGGAATAGAATGAAGGACAGGAGGCCGAGAAGGAAAAATTAAAGCAAATACTGGGTATTGGTTTAAGTTAATACCATGTGGTTCCTTGGTGTTCATATTGTTCTGCTAAGAAAGCTCCCGCCTTCTGAGTACCAGGAAATTGCTGCTGTTTGGGAGGACTGTGATAGCACATATAGTGACCGAAAAATTAAAACTATTGTCGTCATGGACAGTTACTGGATGGTTGGGATTCACGGTGAATATTACCTATTGGTGGCCATTCATTCTTTCACTATTATTATTATTATAATCATCATCATCAATGATGATGATGATCATCATCATCAATGAATAATTCCACTTTTTTCTGCTGGTCTTTGGAGGTTGTAGTTATTTGCAAGCTATGTTCCATCTACTATTGGGTTGCATGGATTGTCATGGTTTTGTTGGGGGAACGGATGTATTGCCTTCTGTCCATGAAGGGTTTTCCATGGTTTCCCAAATCACTCCAGGCAAATGCCGGGATGCTTCCTTAAAAATGCCATGGCCGAATTCCTTCCCATTCCTTGCTCCCATCCTTTCCCGTCTATAAAGACCTCGCTGTTGAGAGACGTAAAGCAGTTAAAAAAAAAAAAAATCTGTCCACGAAACACGTAACTTGTACTATGCATGATAAATATATTTTTGTTTGTGAATTCTTGCAATTATGAGGTGGAGATTGGGGACCATCTTGATTGCTTATAATTTTTTTTATTACCTTCGTTTTGCAGGAGGGCAAACGAGTCATTCTGGTATTTAGTGTCCAGGGCAGTGGCCACTTCCAGGGCTATGCTCGACTTTTGGGTACAAAGCCAATAGATCCTCCCAGGACTGGGGCTCCTGCTGGATCTTCTACAGAATTACTAGATATACCAGATCTTGGAGGTCCTAACATGGGTCAGCCATTGCCTGTTGAGTGGATGAAGCGAGCCAATGTTCCTTTCCAGGCAACTAGACATCTCTTGAACCCTTTCAATGAGAATCGGCGAGTGCAGACAAGTCGTGATGGACAGGTATAATTTCATGTACTGTACTGTCTAGGAATCATTACATGCCACACAAGCTATTGGCATTTTTCTGTGAGCATGGCAACCTGTAAATTCTGAGATGTTTCACAATTAGCCTTATAATTCATGGCATTGGACGGAAATATTTTAATATTAGAGTAAATAATACAACTTTTTGTTTGTTTGTGTTATTATGTCCTTAGGTTCAGACTGATAAATGGGACTCTATATGAAAACTTGAGTAACCAAAATAAAATCCAGCAAGAGTGTGTTAATCTTACATGCTGAGAGTTCTGATTGCATATTATGTACTATATTGAATCCAATGTAAATTACTTTGTATTTTTTAAAAAGAAATCACTACTAAGTAATTTTTAAAGTTACATATTTTTTTGGCAAAAAATATATTTTGAATGGTGTTAACACACATCAATTTTCGCCTTTATTTTATTGTGATCTTGGACATGAAATTTGTGCAAAAAATATTCGTAGTTGGCAATTTTTTAATCAGAAGTATCTCTAGCAGAAGAAGTTTGAATCACTGAGCATATGTATTGCATTCATCTGTACTGGAAGAGAAGAGAGATGTTGCCTCTTTTTTGTGGTCAAAATCAAACAGAAATTCACTGGGAAATGGTGGATATGTATGCAGATGTATCACAGCAACATAGCCGGATAATACACATTCTTTGCAGAGGGCTATGCAACCTAACAGATTTTCTATATTCTGGGAGTCCTGTAACAGTATCAAGTTACTCACAACAATTGAAGAGACAGTTCTTTCTGACTGGCAAACTGACTTTTGCACATTGGCAAACATGTTCAACATTTTGTACAGTACACTGTGTAAGGTATTGTATACCAAGTATGATGGGTGAGTAGTAATGCTCTGGCCTCACATACAGGAGGATGGAGATTTGAATCCCTGTCCGGCCATCAAGATTTGGGTTTTCCATGGTATCCCAAATCACTCCAGTTAAATGTCATGATGGTTCCTTCAAAAGGTCATGGCCAATTACATCCTCTTCCATGCCCCCAGTCCTTTCCCTCCTCTAAAGACCTCGATATCGATGAGGCATATAGCCATAAGCAAAACCACGAAGAAAAGGTATTGACTGACTGACTTTTCTAAAAGTGAGAGCTTGTGGGTGCCTGCAGATGGACTACCCTGTTCTGGAAGGTATCGTTAGAGGTGATGAGTTGTGGGCATACCACCGAAGCCAAGAGGGCATCCATGTAATGGAAACATCCAAGTTCCCCAGCAAAGAAGAAATTCAAGATGATTCAATCTGAGAAAAAAGTGTGGGGCCTCTACAAAGAAAGCATCCCATACAGTACATTTGTAAAGTTGGGTTGTGCACTTTGTAATAAACTACTAATGCTGGTAGTTTCAGACTTCTTCATGACAATGTATACCCTCATGTGGCTGCTTCTGTTTGTGCAAAACTGAGAAGTTTGAGTAGGACTGCTCCAGCATCCACTATCCAATGAAGAAATTCTTGGCTGCAAACAATTCACTTCTGATGGTGAAGTCAATTATTTTGTGTGAAAATGACTCTATACACAGAAGACAGATTTCTATGCAGATGGTTTTGCAAATTTGTGCTGTAATGGAATAAATATGTTGAGACACTTGGCAAATTTGTCGATATTGCAACAACATGCCTTACTATATGCATACGTGTGATATGTTACCTATCAAACTTTCTATTATCTAGATTGTTGTGTTACTTATTGATCCACCTTCATAAATATAAATTAGGTACACAAAAAAGTTGGTAAAATTATAGTGACTTTAATAAAAAAAAATATTTTTAGAACATTACCTGATAGATGTAATTCTCTGTCAAATGATATGTGAGCTGTTTTTTTGTTTGTTTGTTATAAAAAGTTATCTGCTGCAGAATCAAATTTTGTTAAAAATACTCATTTAGTTTCTTATAAAAAGTAAAAATTCCAAAAAAGTTGCTAGGTTTCTTTTAATCTACACTGCAAATAATTAAAGAATTTTTGGATCAGAAGTTACAGAAGCATGATGGGTGAGTGGAAACGATCTGGCCTTGCTTTCAGGAGGATGCAGGTTTGAATCCCTGTCCTGCTATCCATATATGGTATCCGCAGATCAATCCAGGCAATTGCCAGGATGGTACCTTCAAAAAGCCATGGCCAAATTCCTTCCTGATCCTTGCCCCCCATCGTTTCCACCTCTAATGACCTTATACAGCAAAAAATAAAAAATATGTTGCTGCAATGATTGACCAAATGGATGACCAAGCAATAAAATTCATGCAAGGTGTGTTCAAAATGAATCTGAAATTTAATTTTCATTTCTAAACAAATGAAGCTAGGGTGGCTTGATTTGATGCATGTATATAAGTGACCCTAATGCATATGCATGAATTTTTTTTCCATCTTGTGGAAGCTTCTAATCATTAGCAGACTGCCAATGGGTAAGGTAGTAAGTGAGCATCATTGGAATATAGTTTTTGTCAAAATGACAGAAAAACTGGCTATTGCATTAAATTTTGTTAAAGTTTATTGACTCCCAAGTACAAACAGTCTGCAAGAATAAACAGGCCTCTGGTGAGGAAGCAATGGGCACCACACTGCTTCAAAGATGGCTTCTCAGTGGAGAGTGAAACACTCCTCTCTGATATGAATATCGGCATTGGAACCATTCATTTCATTTTAGCTGAAGATTTGGACCTCAGGAGAATCTCAGCGTAGTTCATGTTGAAGATGCTGATATTAGAACAGAAGCATCTCATTTGGAGATTCCAAAAGACAGGACTGTAAACAATAATCCCGACTTCCTCAACACAGTGAGCTTTAGTGGTAGAACCTAAAATCATCAGTCATCTCAAGGGGAGCATCAACATCCTGAGGCCAGAAAAGGCATGACAGGTCAGAGTCAGAGTGATTCTTTGACTCCAGTGATGATGCTCATTACAGGTACTCACCAATAGCACAACCATCAGCAAGGAGTACTACCTTGAGGTTCTGTGTTCCCATTGTGACACTGAGAGATGCAAACACCCAGATATATGAACAGCAGCACCATCATGATAACACATGCATCCATTCTTTATATATGAGCCAAACACATCACACCTGTGTTTCATCAAGACCGTACTCTTTCTGCATGGTTTGATGTGGCTTTTGGTTTATCCCAGAGCTGAAAAAGATACAGATTTCAGTCAGAAGAAGGCAAAATTCACAATGTGTACATCATCCCAAAAGAAGCAGTCCAGATTCTGACAGTAGCAGAACCATTGGCAGAATTGTATGGTGTTTCAAGGCGACTACTTTGAAGAAAATTAGTGTAATATTATTGTATATACATTATATATTTTATATATACTTTTTGAACACACTTTGTACAAGTGATTCAATGATACCTCTGCACCAGAAAACAAGTACCCACTCACATGAATGACCAGACACCAATTCCTTGTCAGCCAAACCTAAATTGTTTCTTGGCTGATCTTCAGATCACCATTAACTTCTACAATTACACAGGAAAAAACAATTCGTCAGTGGGATGGTACAGCTAAGCTAATTGATTATAACAAGGGCCATTCCAAGTACAGGGTTATTATAAATGTTTTAATTGATTTCACAAATTTACTGTAGCTATATCATTTGTCAAATTGTCACAAAACTTTACAGTCATAGAGAAAAACTCAAAAAGTTTTTCAGCTGCATTTAAAATTTCTTCCATGAGAGTTCTGACATGAGCAGTCAGTCAAGACGACTGCAGGCTGCTGAGCATGGTGGGTGAGTGCTTAACATTCTGGCTTCACATTCGGGAGGACGCCGTCTGGGCATCCAGATTTGGGTTTTCCATGGTTTCCCCAAATCACTCCAGGTGAATGCCAGGATGCTTCCTTTAAAAGGCCATGGCCAAATTCCTTCCCATTCCTTGTTCCCAGTCCCATCCCACCTTTAATGGCCTAGACATTGACGAGGCATAAAGTCATAAGTAAAAAAGAAAAAAAAAATATTACAGGCACTGAGAGAGCTTATGTTGTGCTTTAATTTCACTCACATCAGTCTGTCATAGCAATCCGATTTTTTGTGTGTGGTTATGGGTTATGTGAATGATTCAGTGATTAAGACTCCTTTATTAACAAACCTACCAGAAATGCGAATGGCATCAGTAGGGCTTTTGAACAGATTGATGGAGACATGCTGCACCAAGTGTAACAAGAACTTGCAGAATCATAATATAGAGCACTTGTAATATGTCAGATAAAACTTTTTGACTCTTTTACATAAGTGTAAGGTTTTGTGATGATATGTCAAATAATATAGCTACAATAAATTTGTAGAAACACTTCAATCATTCATAATAACCCTGCATATTGCTCATGTGACAATTCTCATGATAGGTGTGATGAGGTTTTGAGTGTGAATATTTACTTCTGACTTCAATGGCTTGGTGTTTGAGGTGTGCCATGCCTGTACCCGAATTTGACAAGGGTATTCATGGCCTTCGGGAGGATGTGAGTTGAAATTCCAGTCTGGTGATCCAGAATTCAGTTTTCCTTGGTTTTTGGAAATCTCTCCAGATGAATGCCAGGTTGGTTCCTTTAAAAGAACACCATGGTCAAATTCCTTCTTGATCCTTGCCCCAATCCTCTCTTTGCTCTATTGACCTTTATGAAGGAAAACAAAAATGGAGGGGGAGGGGGGAATAGTAGCAGTATTTACGTAATGTACCTGATCATGAAGTGTGCCAGCGAGTATGGACTAGTATTTGGGATAAGTGTACTAATTTTACTTTTATAGTCAGCATTTCTTCTCTGTTTTAAAAAGAAAAGAAAATACAACCCCTGGAAGAAAAGATTATGAGAACTCTTACAGTGAGCCTTGTGGAAACAAATATCAAACATTTGATAGGGGATCAGTAAGGACGGATGAGAAGGTGAAGAAATTTTTTACTCCAAAGCTAATTACACTTCTTGAAGAAGTTTATGAATGAAAATAATGAACTGCTTTGTTTGTAATGTATATGTAACAGTTAAGAATCAGTATAATATTTATCCATCGATTCAGAATTTGGACAATGGCATCATTACATCACTATACTGAGCTTTGTGTGAATTCCTACTGCCACCTGCCTACTACCAACAATGGTTTTTTATGTTTGTGTTTTCCATAGCCAACTTGTCAAATTCTGCAGTTTCCAATCTCCTCCTGAGGAAATACACATTCCTTAGATGGAATCTATTAGTATAATAGACAAGATGTAGCGTGTAGCACCTACGTCATGTCACGCGGTGACGTCAAGCTATGACGTTGCGATACGACGTCACGCTTTACGATATTTGTGGGAGTGCGCGTTATTTAATATCATTTCCAAGCAACAGTGAATAAATTAACTCACAGAACACTGAAATAAAAGTATGTATTGCGTTAAAATCAATATATCAATCATTAGATGCTTATATTTACGTAATATTCTTTTAAAATATTGAAGTATTCCTTAAATTCTTTGTTCATAGATATTGTTGTAAGATAAAAGCTTTGTATTTCGAGCATCAATGCTGAGAAAAATTTGATTAAAGTATTACTTAAGATGGATCAGAATTACAACTGGCATTTGACGCTACGGCAGAGGGCATGAATAATTAGTTTGTTTTTTTTCAAAATAATTTAAACTGTACCCTGTTATTGAAATTATTAATTCGTTTCAACCGAAATAGTTGCCCACTCATCTCGAATTGTGCAGCATACACTACAATTAATAATGTAAGTTTATCAGATTTATTTTAATCTTCTTTGATTTCACTGAGTAATATTACTGACGCTATTACGTATTTCCGCAATGTGTAACTATGACAGCTATTCGAACGTTGTAATATCGGTCCGAATCACCTTCCAGATTTTTGGTTTATTACCTTTCTTTTTTGTTGAATGTTTTTGATGAAATTTATGTTGTTACGTAATGTATCTCATCAATGAATTGTCGTTTTGGTCGGAAAACTGTTGCACACGTTCATTTTGTGATATTATTGGCTATGGCAAAATAAAAACTAGGCCCAAAGAATTGTGCTATTCGTTTGAAATTTAGCACATACGTTCCTATGGTCATACCTTTTAAGAAAAAGTGTACGTGAAAGCAAAAGGCAGCTTACGTTAGACCTGAAGCAACATGAAAATTACGAATTAACACAACACAAAACCGCCAATTCAAATATTCACGTCAAAGATAGCATCTGTACAGCAACAACTGTAAAAACGCTGGCAACGTTTCTTGATAGGATATAAATATATTCCTGCGTTGTATAATTCACTTCTTACAACAACTTATTTTATACTTATGTCGCGATACATGACATCACCATTAATGCGCATGCGATTAATGCTTTCATTTTGTAGCGGCAGTATTACCCGAGATTGTGGTTAGGTTGAAATCCAGCCTGGACAAAAATAAATAAAGAACCTTATCACAGCAATAGCATGTTGAATTTAGCTATTATCAGTTATTTAAGCAGGTTTCATAAGCACTATGTCACGTTTTGATATCATGAATCACGATGTAAACTACTCCCGTATGTGGTTAGTTTTAAAATGCAACCTGGACCAGGATAGCAACCGAAACCTTTTGTCATAGCGCCAGGCAATAGGAATTGCATTTATTTTATAACAATTCAATTTATTTCAACAATTGCTAAGAAAGGATTGCTACAATACTGAAAGAAAAGTATGAATTTTGTTTAAATTGTCATATTGATTATTAGTTGCTTTTTTTTAGTGATATGATTACTTGGTTTGAATGAAAGAAGTTCCAAATTGTTCGCGATCTATGCAACCTAAACCACAATTGAAACTAATATTACATGACGTAAGAAGTTAAGATTTATTTTTAGCATCCTTCGTTTTCACTGGGGTCATTATTTCAGCCGAATGTAAGCTGTGCCAGGCATTAAAACATCGATCTTCATCATAGACAATAAGAAAGTTGTTAGAAACTGTGAAGATTTTGGATCAAGTTTGTATCGCATGATGCATGATTAGTATAGATGCATGATGACATTGACATGCGATTCAGGGAATGTATAAATTCGCGGGTGAATGAAGCTTTGATTTTCTAACGGCTATATTGGCGAAGATTGTAGTTAGGCTGAAACGCAACCTGGACCAAATTGACAACTGAAACTTTTTGCTACAACACAAGGGACGAGAAATTACAGCATAGAGAGCTTTATTTTATAAAATTTCAATTTAGGTTAGCAACCAAAAATAAATCAATTGCCAGAACAGTCCGTTAAACCCGTCATTTTTGACGGTTTTTTTGGCTAGTATAATAATGAATTTCTAATGTTTTTTTTTTCCATGTAGTGCAGCTAAAATAATTTTTTTGATTTATTATATCATCTCAAGGGACATAAAAATATTTATGTACAAGCTTTGATATTGCTATATGTACATATCAGATATACGAATAAATTAACTAAATGCTATTTTGTTAACAGGCAGGAAGCTGCAGCAACTGTAGATTAATAAGATTAGTTAACAGAACATATTAAACACTAGTAATAATATGACCCATTTATTGCAAATATATTTGTCAATTGACATAGTTTAGATTTCCGGAAAATTAAATATTCTCCGAGATTATTAACATTCATGTATGTATTTATATGTCAGTAATTCACAAATGTCATTTTTTCGTAGGAGATAGAACCAACAGTGGGAGAGGAACTCTGTAATCTGTGGGACCGAATTCCTCCATTCATCCATAAATCTATGCTGACTGCTCGTCAGCAACAAGATTCACAGCAGCAGCAGCAGCAACAACATCAGCAGCATCAGCAGCAACAGGGTACAAACGCCTCATCTACATCAGGAAAGACCTATCACCATGGACGACCAATCCGTGGCAACTTCTCATATGGAGGTTATGGCAGTGGATCTGGATTTCACTATTACAGTCCTCGTGGTGGACATTATCACAAATAAAAATTTACTAGAACATATTACTTATATTTTCAGCACTTGAGAGTTTTAAACATTCTTACATTTGGCAGCCGATTTCCAACTGTGATCTTTGCTTAGGTTTTTATGACTAATGTGACTCTTGAAAAGCCAAAGACTGCTTTTGTATATTTTATTACTATAATTTGTATTAAAAGTAACTATTTATGTCACTTCTGTTTTAACTGAATGATTACAGTGATACAGAGGTTAAAATTTAGGGCAAGAGCGGCCATTCATTCATTTATTTATTTCATTGTAATTTCTAATTTACTAATGTGTGAAACACTACAGCAATTCTTTCTTGTGGTGTTGTAGCATTTAGTTTTATGGATGTATGAATCTGCTGCACTTAGTAGTTTTATGTAGCTTGGTATAATATTTGGGAAAAAAACAACATTCTTCCATCTCATCATGAATCGAATTTATTACTAGAGCTTTATGTTTGTTGTATTATTAACTTTTTTTTTAGTAGGTGTTTTGTTGTTGATGTGAATATATTCTACTTACATATCTAATATTGTTTTGATTACAAAACCCAAGTTAATGTAAATTGTAGAAGGTATGCAAGTAAGATATTTATGTCAGTGGGAATATTTAAAAATATATTACTGCAGTATTTAGCATCATCCATAAATCTAAAGGAACAAATGGATGCTTGCATACGAACATATGACTGAAAACATAAGTTATAGGTTGAAGGATGTTAATCTATGTTATTGACCACCATTCCATGATTCTTATTGGTTAATTCTTTGTAGGAATTCATCCTTCCTGGATTCAAGCAGTTGTCATTTTGATTAATTAGTTGCTATGGATAATGCTTGTGCTTCTTGTTATAAGCAGTACTGTTCCTCAGTTTTCATGGAAGTATTTTTCTGTTCAATTTATACACACTATTATTTTAATTTGTTAACCTGTCAATTTTGTTTCCTGTATGCTTAAATTCATTATACATATAATTACGGTAATGAAAAAGCTTTTAGGCAATGAAGTTAACAAAGCATAAAGAAAGTCAACCCATGATTGACCAAAAATGAAGGTAGGAAGGCTGCAGTGAACACACAAAACATGAGATGAACAATTATAGAATATTTTGGTTTAAAGCCTTATTGATGCAAAGAGAAACTGAACATTTGGCAAGGGAGGTGGGCATATGCTGCAACATGTTATATGACTCGTGGTAGAACATGGTGTGTACACTGTTTCTTTGCCAAATGACTCATTTCTGTTTGCATGAATAAGGTTTAACACCAAAACATTGTACAGTTGTATTTGTCATGTCCCTAGTAGGTTTACTTTCCTCATTCTTTGTTATTTTCATTATATGATCCATGTTCCTCCTCATGAATAAAATGTCGATTGTTTGGGACTATAGATATTATAAACTAATATGAATTAAATATTTGGATAGGGAAATAACCACCGTGTGCTGTAGTTGAAGGCACTACTCTTTGCAAACACGGACAGACACACACTTGATTTTCGGGTTTATAGCCCTTATCAATGTGTGGTGTGTGTTTGTATCTGTCCATGTTTCCATGCTGTCCTGCTTTCAGCTGCAGTTAGTGGTGGTTATTTTTCTATCCATATGTTTAATATAGTTATACTAGTTATAATATAGGTTTACTTTCCTCATTCTTTGTTATTTTCATTATATGATCCATGTTCCTCCTCATGAATAAAATGTCGATTGTTTGAGACTATAGATATTATAAACTAATATGAATTAAATATTTGGATAGGGAAATAACCACCGTGTGCTGTAGTTGAAGGCACTACTCTTTGCAAACACGGACAGACACACACTTGATTTTCGGGTTTATAGCCCTTCATCAATGTGTGGTGTGTGTTTGTATCTGTCCATGTTTCCATGCTGTCCTGCTTTCAGCTGCAGATAGTGGTGGTTATTTTTCTATTCATATGTTTTATATCTTTATACTAGTTATAATATAGGTTTACTTTCCTCATTCTTTGTTATTTTCATTACATGATCCATGTTCCTCCTCATGAATAAAATGTCGATTGTTTGAGACTATAGATATTATAAACTAATATTAATTAAATATTTGGATAGGGAAATAACCACCGTGTACTGCAGTTGAAGGCACTACTCTTTGCAAACACGGACAGACACACACTTGATTTTCGGGTTTATAGCTTTTCATCAATGTGTGGTGTATGTTTGTGTCTGTCCATGTTTCCATACTGTCCTGCTTTCAGCTGCAGTTAGTGGTGGTTATTTTTCTATCCATATGTTTAATATTGTTATACATATATAAATTAATCATTTAAGCAGATGGTAGCAAATAAGTTTGTAATACCTTTGAAAAATTCGTCTTCTTGGTTAACAAATACTTATCAAAATTAACAGCATAGTGATTAAGAAACCAGTGTCTAGTGAAAAGATTGAAAGGATTATTATTTCTTTCAGTTAGATTCTATCCTCTTACAATCGTCTATATTATAATTGATGTAATCTAAATTTTTAACATGTTGTTTATTTTTCTCCATTCATATATTTAAGATGTAATGGATTATTTCTCCATCAGTGGAGTGGTTTTGGATTTAAGGAACTTTTTAATCTTATTGTCTTGAAAACATTCAAGATTGGCCTGAAAAGTTCCCAGCTTTGATCATAAATCATTCTATTTAATAATAAATATTCAGATTGTTATGAGAAACTTTTGTTCCATTGTAGACAGTTATCACCAAATTTTGCTACTTTGATGATGGCATCACCATCTGTGGCTGAGGTTCAGAACGTTTCAGACCATTGTTCTTTATCTTATTTTGTTTCATATGTTGCACCTTGCTGCATTTCTTGTCTTGTAAAAACTGTACTGCTATGGTTAGAAATGCAGTTATTCAAATTTCAACTGAACAAGTTTTCCAGTTTCACTTTGCTTTTATGTGTTTATTACCTTTTTTTTGTTGTAAATTATCATATGACAATATATGAATTCCTGAGTGCATACCAACCATCGACAAAATATTAAACATTATTCATATTTTTATAACAATAATCAAAATATGGAAGTTCAAGTTTCCTTCAGTCTTGAGGTACTCTGAATGCTGAATTAACTAATTTTAAAATTTGGTGCTGTGTATCATTGTAATTATTAACTGTAATGTGACTACCATATTATTCATACATAATTAATGGGTGGCTTTAGTGGAATGCATGTTTGTCTCTTAAATTTGTGCCTATATTTTTGGATGTTACAGGGTGTAATCTTTTCAGTAAAAGTATTGTTTCTTCTGTACCTGAAATCTTATCCTGAAAGTAATTTTCTAAACTTGTTTTGAATAAAATTATTTTATTTATATGTGTGTGTTAAAAAAATATGGAAAAGAAAGATAAAGTAGATCCTTCCCTTGTCAAAGTTGAATAAAAAAGGACTGCAATGGTGATTTGCTTTTTCTTGTAGCCAATTGTCCGACAACAAATTTATGAAGAATACAAGTTTAAATTTTTTTTAAAAAAATTAGGGTTTTGACATTAAAATAATATTTATTCATTTTTTTTACAGATGGCTAACAAGAATCAAATCTGTTAAATCAGTAAGAGAAAAATATAAACAGAATCATTTAACAATGGTATAAATTTCTTATCACGTCAAAATTTTTAATGCAGATCTACATACATGATTACTGTAGGCAATTTCTCCAGCAGTTGCTTGTCAAAATAATAAATATTATTTAATGAGTATGCAAATGCAACTGTTGATGTTATTTATTTTCGGACGCATTTCACCTCTCGTCGAGGTATCTTCAAGGTACACTTTTCTGTGTAATAGGTTATCAGTTTTTAACTTCTGTTTTTGTTTCCATATAACACTAATCTTACACAGGCCTCTGTAAATCACATTATGATTCAATTATGTAAGATTAGTATTAAAATGTAAACAAAAACCATTCTGTACAAAAGTTAAAAACTGATAACCTATAAAAGTGTACGCTGACGATACCTCGACCAGAAGCGAAAAGTGTCCGAAAACATATAACATCAAAAGTTGTATTGACGTTCTCATTAAATAATATTAATATTTAACAGATCTACATAAATCGAATCTGTGTATTATTGAATCGAATGAACAATCACCGATGTTTTATACTGCGTTCGAGATTAAAAATTCGAAGAAATCTGGCGAAAAAGTGTCTTGGTCAGATGCTAACATTGAAATGAACGAAACACAAATCCCACATCAGCGTAAAATTCCCAAGCACCTCTACAAAGATAGATTTTTTTCGAAAATCGTATTCTGATGTTCATGATCAAGCTCTCATGTCGTTAAAAGAGTCGATTCTACAACGATTCCACCCACTTCTTCAAATCGTAAGAATGAAGTCCACGAATGTTGAAAGAATTATAACCATGACTCAGACGGAGTAGGATTGCTGAGTGATAGAGACATATTTTTGCCAATTTTGAAAATCGGACAAAAAATTTAAGAGGGGTTGTAAATTATTCACAGAAGTACAAATGTACTAGAGGACACACACCAGAGTTTGTGCGCTCCGTCTTCGTCCTGTTCGAATGAACGAAATTTTTCGGCTTAGCGCCGACTCAAGAGTTACTCAATGTTGCAAGATTGACTCAATAATATGGCAATATTACATTTATACAGTAAACCGAGTGTGGTGGGAGAACGGTTAACGTTCTGGCCTCGCATTCGGGAGGACGTGGGTTCGAATCCCCATCCGGGCATCCAGATTTGGGTTTTCCATGGTTTTCCCAAATCACTCCAGGCGAATGCTGGGATGCTTTCTTCAAAAATACCATGGCCAAATTCCTTCCCTTTACTTGTTCCCAGCCCATCCCGCCTCTAATGACCTTAGCCGTCGACGAGGCGTAAAGCCATAAGTAATAAATAAAAAAAATGATATAGTAAACTCACAAACAATCTTGATTTGAAGAAATTGTTGAACTAGTTAATTTACAAACAAGCAAAGTGCAGTACAGTTTTTGCAATGCGCAATTAATACTGAGTAATTAAATTTTTTAAAAAAATATTTTTGTATACAATTTAAATATATTTTTTTTGAATTCGTGTTGTTTATACCCCTATCGATCTGTGTGAATGGTCATCACTATTATTATTTTAGGTAAGATAACCAAATAACATTTTCAGGGGGGCCCTCCCTCCTCTTTGCCTGACTACCGACCCGGGATCAACATGAAACGAGTGTGGTGGGCGAGAGATAACACTCTGTCCTCACATTCGGGAGGAGACGGATTTGAATCGTCGTCCGGCCATCCAGATTTATGTTTTCTACGGTTTCCCGAAATTGTTAAATGCGAATGCCGGGATGGTTCCTTCAAAACTTTAATAGATACTTTAATTCAAAACAATCCAAACCCTTTACTTAACACACGCGTAAAATATTGTGAGAAACAGTTAAACGAAAGGAGTTTCAATTCCAAACAAAATTTGTCAAGGAAAAAAGCAGGCAAATTGAAATAAAATATTAACTACATATATATATATATATAAATACAATCTGGAATGGGAAAGTAGGTGTGTAGGGCAATTACCATAGGGGCGTATGCTCCGTTGCAATTAAATAAAATACTGTTATGTCTTTACTTTAAACTTGTCGCGAATTTACTGTTTCCGGGTAGGTAAGAGTCCGAAATTCAGTAACATATAAAAAGTAACATATATTCCGTATAATACAAAACTTGAGCAAATCAACATTCATTGCCAAGTGGAACATCCTCTATGAAACACCAGAGGCTACTCTTCACCTGTGCAGATTAACCAACCAGTGCTCCTGGTGCTAAACGTTTGCCGCGATCGTCAATTTCGCCATTGGCGGACCTGGTAGACTCACCATCGAGGAAGCTCTACTTAACGTCCGACAGTAATGTTGCAACTAGGGATGTAACGTATATCCGCAAGTGCGAAACTTTCGCATGAATTCCTACATCCGCAATGTTTAATGCGGATGATTTGTTTACATTGGAATATAATTATATTATTCTTTTCTCTTTATTCGAGATTCTGCCCATCGTAGCTTAGCTAGCAAAACAGTGATTGTTTTCTGACGATCTTGCAATAAAAGTAACAATGAACTAAACGGTGTTATTACCTAAGCCAAAAATTTACTAGTTTGAACTTGCAAGTAAAGTAAAGGTCGGGCTACAATAGACAGCACCGAACCCGCACTGTCATCGACCTAAACTTTTCTTATTGTTGTCGCTCACTCGATTGAAGTGAGTTCAAAAGACACTGCACCGTGTGTCGGCAGTCATTAGTTGGATCTAATTTTTGACGGTGCGGACCGGTGTGGGGCTGGTCGATATGGAGAATCGTATACAATCGTATAAAAAGAAATTTCTGTTCCTTTATGACTAAATGTTGTTTTAGCGTTACTGATTGCGTCCATTTTTTCGGCCTTACTTTAGGTTCATCAGATGTTCGTAAAATGTAGATTAGCCCTTGCATGTTCACATTAACAAATGAAATTGCCAGACGTGAAGGTCGATTTTAAGGCCTGTAAAAACTGCATCCGAGACCCGGATTTTGAACCGGGGACCTTCCATACCCGAATCACACGCCGCAAGCATCTGAATTTAGAAGTACTGAAAAATATGTATTTAATCATATAAAAGAACATTTGTGTTTTGGGATAGCAAAAATAAATGCTACGGAAAAAAGTATGTTGATTTTATTATGGTTGAATATTTATTTGTCATTACATCCAGATTTGTCTCTTGACTCAGATGGATACGGCGTACGATTGGGGTACTGAAAGTCCTTTGTTCAAATCCTTGTCTCAGCTGCAAGTTTCATGGGTCTTAAAATTGACAGTCACCTCGGGCAAAGCTTTGATTTTGTTAATGTTAAGATGCTGGGACGCTCCGTGGTTCGAATTTCACGTTAATTTGTAGGTTTCCTTTTAAAAATAGGCGACAACGATAGAGGTAACTGCGCCGCTGATAAGAAACTCTGTGACTGAAATTTTTAGATCACACGAAATTATTATTAATTTACACAATATTTACGGTCTATATTTAAATTAAAATGTATAATAATCTTATTAGTTTTTGTTGAAAAAATATTGAGTGAATCGAAAGGAACCTGTAACTGCTTTCACGGACCATCAAGAGTTCTTTTATCGAAAATCGGAACTCGTAGGTCCTACAAGTTGTACTGTGAATGCGCCACTTAAGCGGTGAGAAGGTGTGTGGCGAGCACGGAACTGAGCGTGGTGAGTAGGCGGTAACGCCCTGTCTCGCATTCGGGAGGACGGCGGTTCGAATCCCCGTCCGGGTATCCAGATTTGAGTTTTCCATGGCTTCCCCAATTCACTCCAGGTGAATGCTTCCATTAAAAGCCATGGCCGAATTCCTTCCCGTTCCAAACCCGATCGACGTCGACGAGGCGTATAGTTATAAGAAAAAAAAAAAGCGAGTATGGAAATGAGCGGTGGCATGGCCTTGTGCTTGACGCTTTAATTAGTGTAAACAGCCACGAACTCCGCAGAGTTCATATGATAAGGACTGGTTTTTAGACGCGTACGTAATTAATTAAATAATTTATTTCACTTGTGAAATCATCCCACATTTTTTGTTGTTGACAGATCAGGCAAAAATAAATCAATATGGCAGTATTATATGGAAATAGAATTTAATTATGAAAAAAGATTAATTTTTAATTTATTTTTGATAAAATATTAAAATCTAAATAATTATAAATTTATTTTTCCACATCCGCTTCCGCTAAACATCCGCATCCGCAAAGATGACATCCGCAACAACCCATAGTCGAAACGTAACTTTCAAAAGTTATCCCTCATACTACTCTTTGCCAGTATGTGTCTGTACTTGAGGTAGCACCTGAGTGCCCTTATACACTGAAGTGCTAAAAATTATGGGATAGGAAGATGCAAAATATTGAGACGGCGCTTATGACCGCACAACTTGGATTAAAAGACTTTTTTTTTTTAACTGCTTTATGTCTCTTAACAGCGAGGTCTTTAGAGACGGGAAAGTATGGGGGCAAGGAATGGGAAGGAATTCGGCCATGGCCTTTTTTAAGGAAGCATCCCGGCATTTGCCTGGAGTGATTTGGGAAACCATGGAAAACCCAAATCTGGATGCCTGGACGGGGATTCGAACCGCCGTCCTCCCGAATACGAGGCCAGAACGCTATACGTTACACCACCACGCTCGGTTTAAAAGACTTTAATGGTGGTTGGCGCTGGACGAACGGAGCATTCAATTTCGAAAATAGTGAACTGAACATTCCTCGATCCAGTGTCAGGAATGAATATATAATTTCCGCCATAATAGCTCCTGCCATGGAGGCCCCAATGGACGACCTCGTCTACTTAATAATCGAGGCCAGCGAAATCTCAGTCGAGGTCTCACTGTTGACTGTTGACTTTTTCAAAGAACAGCAACACTCAATGTGGGTGATACGACGAACGTATCCGTGCGGACAGTGGCGTGGCTGGATTATAGCAGTAGAAAACTGACACAAGTGCCTCTGCTAATAAAACGCCATCGGCCTAAGCGCTTCTCCCGGGTCCATGAACATCTCGGTTGGGCCCTAGATAACTGGAAAAAGGTTGTGTGATCATACGAGTCATGATTCCAGTCAATAAGAGCTGTCGGTGGGGTTCGAGTGAGACCCTACAAATCCAGGATGTAGGAAGGTACTGTGAAAGCTGATGGTAGCTCTTCCGGGTGTTTGGTGCGTTTACATGATATGGACTGGGACCTCAGATCAATCTGAATCGACCTTTGACTGAAAATGGTTATGTTCAGATTGCAGCCATTCATGTTACCAAACAACGATGTTCTTTATCGGGACGACAATGCGCCAAGTTACCGGCCCAAAATCGTTCTAGATTTGTATTGAGGAACATTCTGCTCAATTCCAGCGAATTATTTGATTATCTAGATAGCCAGACATAAATCTAATCGAACATATCTGGGACATGATCGAAATATCAGTTAGTGCACAAAGTTCTGCACCAGCTATGCTTTCACAATATGGACGGCTGCAGAGGAATATTTCGACGACTTCTTGAGTCGGGTTCCTGCATTTTGCCGGACAAAGGGGGTCTCACTGGATATTAGGAGGCAGCCCATGACTTTTTCCACCTCAGTGTATACGGCTGTCACTGGAGATTGTGGTAACCCGGTTGTTCGGAGAGGGGGGAGGGGGGATACCATCACGTGGAAATTTTTTATCGGGAATATGAATATTAATTTTCTAATTTGGTTAGTTGGTGAACTCGAATCTCGAATGCTGTAAGAATTCAAGTTACACAAAAATATTCAATTTATTCTGTCTTCTGGCTTATACAAGGCTGGGCATATTTAACGTTACGTTAAACACAATATATTCAAAGAAAATAAACAAGCAATACCCGGCGTTTACAATTTGCCGGATAAATTCAAACATAAACAGATTTTAATTATTTCAAAGATTTTGCAAAGTTAATATACAATAAAGTGGCGTCGCAGGCCAACAAATTAAAGTTAAAATTTACAAAAAAAAATCCCAGGGGCGCCATTTAAAGTGAAAAGCATCATTTGAATTAGTTATAATTAGCAAGATGCTTAAAAAGTTCGAAGTTAATGAACATGGAAAGTTGGTTAGCTCAGTAAATATTGTCGCGATGAGAGCGGAGAATCTAATCTCGGGAGCCGCTTACGGGTTTTTAAGCCTCGTTAAAACCCTATGGAACCATTGACCTTTGTATTGGTACTTTACCGTGGCCGCATCTGCTTGACGAAGTGTGACACGCTGTGTCACAGTTGAATGCAAATTCACGGACCCATCCGCGCTAGTGCATCTGCTGATGGCCTCTACCAGGTGAGACACTCTGTTTCCGGCCACATCTGAACCAGAAAGCGACTAGCTCCAAGCATGGACCAACTGCTAGGAGAGTGTGTCGGACGACACGTCTACACTTCAGCTCGTCTGAACAGCAAGTCCTTTCTCATGGCATCCTCTTCTACCGCCACTGAGAGCCAGCTTCCCTCTCCCAGTACATGGAACAAGAAGCCTTTCATTAACAAATGTAGACCCTGTAGCCACGCACGATTGGTGAAACAACGTAGCCCACAATCACGTGTTTCGTGCCGTAGCAAGCATTCGTCGCTCGTTTCGCGCACATTTCCACTGACCTTGCACCCCTCAACGGAGAGCCGGGGCCATCGCCCTTACCACCTAACGGCATCTTCCGTCCTTCAGTGCCTGGCCCATTGTGTACGCGGCGCCTGGGTGTCGCCAGCGCTCGCCACTATCCGGCTATTTCAACGCTTAAAACTGCAGTTCCAACATTTTCCACATTTAATACTTTCTTAACAGCAATTTTACAATGAATTAAATTATATAATAATAAATTTGGCCGCCCTGGCTTAATACATAATTATTTACGGATCAATTAGTCCTACAATTTACATTTTTAATAAACAAATATAATAAAAATTGAATATTAATTATGACTATATTAATATTCATTGGGGGATGACTCTGTCATACCACAAGATGAAACGAAATGAGTTATCTCTGCCATTGAGTCTCCCCGCTTGATCCAGTCGGCGCTATGCTGCCATTCATGCGAGGGAAATTTAAGATTGTTATGATGCATAGCTAATTCCTAACATTTTTTTCTTATTAAGTGTGATGGAACTTATTCCTTGATGGAATTTTTTCCTACACACCTACCTTTGTGAGTTTTCGCTTTAAACCACCACTGTTTATGGTACATTGTTCAGCACTTTACAGGCCTACCTCCATCCAAAAACTTGTAACTTTAATCGATTGTTAATTTATGGTGTCGGTTGATTCTTCCCTTTCACATTTACAGGTAGAACCAAATTCTTTCTCCAGTCTTTGACCAAGCTTCATCGTAAGCGCGCAACTTATAAGTACTAACTTACCTACTCTAAATTTTCAACCTGCTACTTTCCTTTTAGTTTTTTTACATTTTTCTTCAATATATTTTACCGTCATTAATTTCCTGTAGATCTGTATTTTTAGACTCTAAACATTTCTTTGTCGATTTTCACTCTTTTTGTTGCTTCCTAATAGGCCCAATTTACAGTTACAATTTGTACATACTCTATTATTATTAAATATTACTTGCAATTGTTTTATTTCAGGTACATAGTTAAACTCAGAGTCTTTGTTCAAACCTAACAATATTCTCAATCGTATCATGATTTATTACTTTCAGAGTATATTTCCATATATGATTCATTTGTGATAATATGTTTGCCACAGTCTATTTGTACTGTTGCTTTACTCAAAAGTTTCTTTCTCCTAAACAAAAAATTCATGTATCTGCTTTCTTTTCTTGATAAATTAATTAGATAAACCCTGAACCTAGTCTCAATACTTATTTAACGGTAGTGAAACTTCTTTTTGGCGCGTTAGATGAGAAATGATTACGTTTGGCAGTGCAACGGAAATGCGTGGAAGAAGTGATGCTACCGAGCGATCAAAGATATTACACGGCAAAAAGTTATTTCACAGTCAGTATATAGGTACGTCACATGACATGTGAAGCTCATTTAAGAGAAGCGCTACAGCCGTGCGTCAATTTAAGTTACGCGTTCCAAAAAAGGCAACTGCAAGATCAGGGAGTAGGCTACACTTGATGCCGTATTCGCTAAATTAAGGAAGAATTAGACTTACGAGTGCCTGTTTTTTATTTCAATCAACACAGACCGACTACTTCGGCATTAGAGTATGTACAAACGGGAACAGAATAAAAATTATTCATAATATTAATACTCTACAATTTCTAGTCTTCTGAATACAGCAACACTTACATGAAATATATATATTTCAACGATTAGCTATCATAGTCCGGACACAAAACGTTTTCGTTTCACTGCGTTGTTTCATTAACAAACAGATTAAGAAACGCACAGTTGGTGTTTATGAATTTATATTTGAAACAATCTTTTACGAATTATTTCAATTCCAGAAAAAATCACTTGGCGTAAATTGGTGAAATATTAAGTTTTAAATACACTTGGTTTATCCGGAATAAATCACTATTTAACACAATTCCTAGCCATATCAACAACGTTAAAACAGTGCAAAAGTTATGGATTATTTACTATTGTGCACTACAACCATCACTTCTGAAACTGTTTTAGCGGGAATTAATTTGAGCACTTAAGACAAAAGTAGAATGTGTTTCTGTTTCTGTAATAATGCATGTCGTGATGGCAGACAACCCACTAGCTGGAAACATTTTCGTATACGATTATTTTGCGTACTTTATGTACTGTTCTGATGATTAAAGCAGTTTATTCGTACGGATGTTTTTGTTATTAATGAGAAATAAATGAGCGATATTTGATCAAATAAGATAGGTAGTCAACATTTCGTTGCAATATTCAGCGCTTGTCTAGTCATTCGGGTATTCCGAAAGTGAGGATTTATTACGATATTATCTTTATGCTTGGAATTATATTTCCAATTTTTAAATTCTTTGTAAACTTGACAAAGTGTTTATTGATTTCCTGTTTCATTGTTTGTATATTTTGTTAATCTCAAATGTTCTCCAATTTTAATTCCTGTAATTAGATTCTAATTACTTCGATATTGGAAGATATATCGATTTCAGAGTACAAATACGATAGGCATTCTCAGATTCAATCCACAGTTTTAATAATATCACTGATACTGAAATTGGAGTGGAATTGTTGATTCCGTCCAGTGATTTATGGACGCATTAAATGTCAGGTAGATTGGCGATGCGCCTGTACGAGTACGTGTATCTTTTACTCTCAAAGTCGGTCGAAAGTTTGTGATTGATAGTTGGCAATGCTGCATTCCACTACCAATTAATAGGAGAACGTGTGGTAATCGTGTGTATGTTTGTGGTGTAGAAATGGGTGTGTTCTTGGAAGTAATAAAACCTTTTTGTGGCATTTTACCGGAGATTACAAAACCAGAAAGAAAAGTGCAGTTTCGTGAAAAGTTATTGTGGACGGCAATAACATTATTCATTTTTCTAGTATGTTGCCAGATTCCTCTGTTTGGAATCATGAGCTCCGATTCTGCAGACCCCTTCTACTGGATGCGCGTTATTTTAGCTTCAAATCGTGGCACTCTAATGGAACTTGGAATTTCTCCAATCGTGACATCCGGCATGATAATGCAGCTGTTGGAAGGCACAAAGATAATTGAAGTTGGAGATACTCCTAGAGACAGAGCACTCTTCAACGGTGCGCAGAAACTTTTGGGCATGTTGATAACTATTTGTCAAGCCGTAGTTTATGTCTGTACTGGCATGTATGGTCAGCCCTCGGAAATGGGTGCAGGGATATGTGTGCTTATCATTGTTCAGTTAGTCATTGCTGGTCTTATAGTTCTACTGCTGGACGAATTACTCCAGAAAGGCTATGGCCTGGGTTCGGGTATATCACTATTCATAGCGACCAATATTTGTGAAACTATAATGTGGAAAGCCTTCAGTCCAACTACTGTAAACACTGGTAGAGGAACGGAGTTCGAAGGAGCTTTTATAGCGCTCGTTCATCTGCTTTCAACCCGACAAGATAAAGTCAGAGCGCTAAGGGAAGCTTTCTATAGGACCAATCTGCCAAATCTTACGAATCTTATTGCTACAGTACTCGTGTTCGCAATAGTTATTTACTTTCAGGTAAGTTAATCTTAACAGGTGACATAAATTAAGATTTCTTTGGTTCAATTCTCTAGTTAGTATTAACGGTAAATTCTGGCCGTAGAAATATGGAAGATTTCTGATCAAGGGCATTCTAGGATAACTGTGGCGCCGCATTTTGATGATTTATGTAACTCTACTACGAGATTAAAGTTTTTATTTTTTTTATTTGTCGCTTAGTTCTCTAGACATATTGTCTCAAAAGCAGGCTGGTTAGATTGGAATGCAGTCTGGACCAGTAAACCTCCATCAAAGCCAAATTTGATGGTGTATTCTTATGTAACACGACGACACAAATCAAAAGTGAAGAATAAATTTTTTCTATATTTCGCTTAGTTTTCGAGATATACTGTTTCAATATAGAAGTGGTTAGGTTGAGATGCGACATGGACCAAAAAAAATTAGACAAAGCCACCAGGAAATTACACACTGGATATGCATAATGGGTCTTTTGTTTTCCTATTACTGGTTGTGGTTAGGATGAAACACGGCCAAGACCAGAAAGAAAATGTCGCCAAAGGCGCAAGGAAATACACCTACAACAATTTTTTACTCTCTAACAACTGAGATACCAAAAAAAGGAATGTATTCTTCACTTTCAATTTTCTCGTGGGTTTACATAAGAATCCATCATCTAATTCGGCGCCGCGGTTGTGATAAGTGCTGCCGTTCATATTCGAAACAGATTCCTATTCACGTTTTCGCATACAACTTGCATATGAAGGACCGCTATTTATTGTTACCGTTTTACTTTTATCGGTTTTTTTCCAACAGAACTTTACAGCCACCATAAGTAAAATAGATTGTATAGTATAATTTTCCAATATTTCTTAAACAAACCTATTCAGACCGCGTTGTGGACGGAATTTCACATATGTGTTTGAAATAATTATGTTGCCAATACGGAGCTTAAGAAAATATCGTAAATATTAAATTCTTCTCTACTGCAGAATGTCAGCTAAAATTCTGATCTACACTGCTTTATCGCGATACATGTAAAATAACCTACCGCTTAAAGTAACGAAGTCAGGAACATGGTACTCATGATAATAAAGTAATTTAAAAATGAATGTTAATAACTTAGTGTCTTTTCCTGTACCACAGATTGTTACTTCTAATTCTGGTCCATATTGCATCAAATCAATACCATACATAGTTTTTTGGAATCGCATCTCGATAGTATAAACTACCTCAAGCCCATGTTCAACTTACAGAGATCTATGATTTCCACAAAAGAAGCTAAAGTGAGAACGCTGAAGCTTGCTATAGTGAATTTAATTACAGAAGTGCAAAAATCCCGGTGGCAGTTTCCATACACACCTAATTTCCAATTTCATGCTTTTTCATTATTTTAAATTCTTTGAGTGTGATGTTACCCACCCTGCTTCTATTTCCCTTTAGGAATTTTAAGTTCTTTCTGTGTTTCCGGTAAACTGATCAGCACTTCCATCGGTAATTTTTCCAAATCCCCGCTTACTTACAAAAGGAAATTTCTAGTAATTTCTTCCTTTACATGCGCTATTCGTAATTCTTCTACAAAATATTCATCCAATCCTAATTAGCAATATATCTCTTATTTATCCCCAACACTCGTTTCACCAGTGATTTTTAAACCAGCTGCCTTATCATATCAGATATTAATTAGGTGCTGCGTGTAATTTTCATAAACAAATCGAGCTACTAAACCACCATATTCAAGTAATGGTCTGATCAAAGTTTTGTAACCCAGTGCCTTCACTTGTATGGTACATCCCCTCATCACCCTCTCCAATAAATGAAGGATTTTGAAACCTCTTCCTACCACTTTCCCAATCTCCTGCCAAGTTGAATTTATTAACAAATTTTATGCCGTGATATTTACACTTCATGAAGAAATTTCTTCCACACCTTCTAATCAAAAACAACTTTTAGCTTTTTAATCTGTGTACTTAATGAGTTCACTCTTTTTGGTATTTATCTTCATTCCATGTAGACCTACACTGTCCAGGTCAACCAGTAGCTGTTCAGTCATCTCCCATTTTGATCCTACTATACGACGTTTTGTAATGTGCAAAAAACCTAACTTGTGATTGTAAACCACTAGCATAATCATTTATTGCAATAATGATTAGCAATGATTCCAGTACCCCACTTGGGGCATTTCTATTTTCACTACTTCCTTTGTTTCCTTATGTTACCACAAAAAAATACAAATTTTCTACTGCGCTGACATTTTTTCAAATTTTTTGAGATTTTGACAACTTTTAGACTGTTAGTTCCTTAGCATTTTTTCTTTTATCTCATTGTTTTTATGTTTGTTTTCCCTTCACTAGAGATTCGTTAAAAACAGGCATCGGCGTTTTTTTTTTTTAATCCACGCGTATTCTTACTTCCTCAAATAACATTGCCTTCGCAATATTATATTTTTCTTCGCCTTGTCTAATAAAGTAGTTATTTTCTTTCTTTTACCTCTCATATAGCTGCGTTCAAGGTTTCAACAATGTATCTCCTATCCGTTCTTTGAATTTGTTCGTGCATCTGAATTATAGATTTCACGTCCATTCCTGGGTTTGGGGTAGCTGCAGAACTTCGAAGTTACCTCATCCCATGATTTCATACATTTTTAAAACACCCATAACCAAAATAATTTATTACCTAGTACGTCATAAGGTAAGAGCGAAACTGTAAATCATCACATTTTAAAAGAAAACAAATGAAAATATTTGATGAAAGTTACCTTTGAAGACATACACAGCTGCCGTCTTCATGCCAAACCTACCACTGAAGATGCAGCGGTGTCCGCAATTATCCTACTCTGCCTTGCTAATCTGCGTAGTCTCCCTACTAGTTTATGCGTCTATTTATAATCATAGTTTTACTCATCATTGGCACGGTAAAATTTGGAGCTTTCATTTTACTGTGGCATTCTCTCTCTCTCTCTTTTTTCTCTCTGCCTCAATGGCTTTTCTGTGCAGTCCCATTGCCATTAGCAACTTTACTGCTATGCTTCAGGTTAGGTGGTTTTGGGGACACGTTTTATTCACTTTGGGGGGGGGGGAAATAGCTATGAACGCCGTCGGCGCCCTTTTATTAAAACCCGCTACTGGGTTCGTGTGGTTAATTGGGGATCATTGCCGTTATCAGCTGCGTTAGCAGCTCGACGATTTTCCCCGAATGATTTGCTCGTTTTGGCTGTTGGTTGCATCATTGGTGCACGTGCCGGTCATTTCAGTTGGTTATGGTTATTGCTGCGGCTAGATGTCCAACCGATATTTCCATTGGTTGGGTGTGACTGGGTTGGTGTTGGCGTTGATGGCTTCTGATGGCCACTTGAAGCCTCCTTCTTACGGGGCATCCCCCGTAACTGTCGGCGTGGTCACAACTACAGTTTGCACATGTCGGTGTTGCTTTACGCAGACGTGTGCAAACCATGTTGTTGTGGCTTCCTCCGCAGCGAACGCAGCGCACTTGTTTGCGACAGTCAGAAGCTTGATGCCCGAAGGGTTGGCAGAGGAATCATTGTTGTATTGTTGCCATCGATCTCCGCCTCTGTGGCCACTTTTTTGGAATTCGGTCTGCTCCTGTTCGTGTCTTGACTATTGGTGGGCTTGGTTGACCTAGGCTCGCTCCTGTCTGGTGCTGGGCGTGAGGTGGAACTGCTGCCTTGAAGTGCTTGGAGTCTTTTTTAGATGCTTCTGTTTGTTGAATGCCCGTTGCTGTAGGTCGAGTGTTCTCTTGGAAGTCCATACTGTATTTTATGTTCCTAGTTTTGAGGAATTTCTTGATGACTTCGAGGTCCTCTTGGCTCGTACAGGTGACGAGCAGCTGGGTTGGCAATGAGCATGCATGCGCCAATGTGGTTTCGTCTTGATGAGTTTCTTTTGATGGGGGACGTTCTTGGTGATGGCTGCTGCTCTCCTGGTGATTGTTTGGCTGCTGCCCGATGTCCTCACGGTTTTATATCGTCGGGGCCTATTGCTCCAACGCTGACTCTACCTTGCTGCTTGAGCTTCGGGGGCAGCAGAGCGTACGATGATCTGCAAAGTACTCATCCTCCTAGAAGTTCTTGGAAAGGAGTAGTAGTTGAACATGGCAAGACCAATCGTTCTTTTTCGAGAGAATGGGCTTGGCATTTTGTGCTAATGCCAGATCCGAGAGAGTTTGCAAGAGTTTCTTGGAGTTCCTGTTAGTGATTTCCCACACAAACAACTTTTCCCCGGTCCTGACTCGGAGCTGCACTCGGCTTAATAGAATTTCTCGCACTTTCTCGGTGTGAAGGGCTTGAGCTTGTACTTCTTGGCTCCGCTCTCGCAGTGGAAGTAAATGACATTCTCCTCATTTTTGAAGTTCGGTGAAGACCATGACATCCACGACGAATCTTCCGCTCTAGACACTTCCGACCAGGAAACCTCTTGGCGATTCGAAGCAGGGTTGTCGTACGTGGCGGGCCACTCACCGGCGTTGTTTTGCGACGAATGGCCTGACATGCTTGTTTCCGGAGGCTTAAGTTGCACCGGTAGTGCATCCTCATGAATCGATTGACGCCAAGCTTTTTATATATACCTACTGCCAGGTCGAATTGCGTGCTAATGGAGGAAGTGAAGTGCTGCCATCTGTCTGCGAATTGTGTAACTATGTTCTGCGCGTGATAAGTGTGTTTTCTGTTTATGAAACATGTAGTTCATTAGACGAAGATTGGGGACCATCTCGGCATTCGCCTTGATGACTGCGAAAAACCGTATAAAAAACGCAGTCAGACAGCCAATACGCGCGGGCCTGGACTTGTACCCGGTCCCGTTGTACTTCCACCATCCAAGGTGTAGCGCCTCAGCACACTGAGCCACATTGAGGGGTTAATTCCTTTTAATAATTCTACTTCTAATCCGTACATCTTTGATATTTACGGTTCTTTATTTATGCGATTCGAATATGAATTAATTTAGAGTAAGTATTATCGTTCACTTTTATTGCCTCTGACGATGACGTGATATTTGTTGCAGGGTTTCCGCGTAGATTTGCCAGTGAAGTCAGCACGTCACCGTGGCCAGTACAGCAGCTATCCCATCAAGTTGTTCTACACGTCCAACATCCCGATCATCCTGCAGTCAGCCCTGGTGTCGAACCTGTACTTTATCTCTCAGCTGCTGGCTGCCAGGCTGAAGGGTCATCCTCTGGTTGATCTGCTCGGCGTCTGGGAGGAGGACGGCAACTCGAGGGTCAGCCCAGTGGGCGGCATCTGTTACTACTTGTCGCCTCCCGAATCAATTCAGCAGGCCATGCAAGGTGGGAATAATACTTTAACAAATCACTCTTTCTTGTACTCGCCTTGGAAATGGCAATTTATACTGGAAGTTTTTAGTATCTTTGTTCAATAACACCTTGGTTTCCTTGAACGTAATTGGAGAAATTATTAATGAGATTCTGATCCATTATCATTAAAAAGGAATCGGGTAGGTGCTATCGAACTTTACGCAATTGGCTTCTGTACTCGAAAAATATTAGCAGATATCTCATATGCGGTAGGTCAGACGGCATTTGCATGATGCAAAAATAAATGTTTGACAAATTTTCAGGTTTGGTGGTAGACAACGTTTCACGGCTCTAAAAAGCCTCACAACGTTACCTTTTAGATTTAAGAACGGGTTTAATAAATAATATCAATATATGACAATGCAATCCCAAAATTAAAATCCTTATTTTGCTCGCAACTTACAAAATTTATTTTATGTAACTATTTTTTGTATAGAAACAGGATACTCGTATGTTCGATATGATGAATAAATTTATAATGTGTAGGTAACAGCCGTTATGCATTAGCCCTGATAACAGAAATGGTCTAAAAGTGTATATCAGTTTTTTTAATGAATAATTGTCACGCCAATGCAATTGAATTTGTTGTTTTATTTCCCGAACGCGTTTCACTTCATTCTCTGTAGCATCTTCAGCGGTTCTGTCTGTTGGGTGTTTATACATGTAATTAAATTTGTCCTACACATGAAAATTATGATTTATGCAGATATAAGCTTACTTACATTTTTCATTGCACCGATGAAAAATAACATAGGAAAAATTTAATTACATGTATAAACACCCAATATGAGAAGTATCAGGGAAGACATGAAACAATATTTTGACAAGCTACTAAATGGACCTAATGGGATAGATGATGAAGAAACAAGTCAGAGGATAATAGATGAAGACACCCCAATAACTTAGTCAGAAGTCGAGCGAGCTCTCAATAAGATGAATAGTGGCAATTCAGCAGGAGCCGACGAAGTTACAGCCGACATGACTAAAGCTGCTGGTCCACCAGGGATACAATGGCTGTATAGAATCCTCAGAGCAATATGGAATGATAACCAAATACCGGAAGACTGGACAAAAGGGGTGATAACTCCTATCTTCAAGAATGGGAACAGAAGGAAAAGTGAAAACTACAGAGGTATTATCCTCCTACCCCACGGCCTCAAAATTATGGAAAAGGTAGTTGAAGCTAGAGTACGTACAATATTAGAGCCAATCTTAGAAGAGGAACAACATGGGTTTAGGGCTGGAAGAAGCACAACAGATCTAATATTTGCCTTGAGAATACTGGTAGAAAAATATTGGGAAAGAGGGAAAAACCTAACTATCGTTTTTATGGACCTATAAAAGGCATACGATAATGTTCCTAGATCAACTATCGGGAAAAGTCTAAGAAAACTTAAAATACCAGAGTACCTCATTACAAAGATCCAAATAACTGTACAATAACTGCAAGAACGGTGTCAATGTTGGGGATGGTTACTCTGAATGGTTTAGTACAACCAAAGGAGTACAACAAGGAAGTGCCCTTTCACCTCTTCTGTTCATAGCGGTGATGGATAACATCTTAAAAGAACTAAAGAGAGCATTCAGTAGAGATCTACAGGCACTGGTGTTTGCAGATGATGTAGCAGTATGGGAGAAACACAAGAAGGAATAGAAAACAAACTGAAAATGTGGAATGATAAGTTTGAAGAATATGGAATGAAATTGAATAATAATAAAAAAAAAACTGTAGCACTAAAATAAGCCGAAAGAATACAGACTGTCATATAAATTTCCAAGATCACCAAGTTGAAGTTGTTGACCAATTCAGCTACCTGGGAAGCATAATTGCTAATAACGGTAGAAGTGAGTTAGAAATAATGAATAGAGTAACCAAAGGAGTCAACTTCTACAGTACCGTGCGAGGCTTACCATGGGAAGCAATTTTATCTAGTGACACTAGTGTATTGGTTCAAGAAAGCAGATGGTGGCCAGAGAAGCGTTGGAAAAAAAAGACCAGATAATATGAACGCGGACTACAACTTGACGAAATATGGTCATGCTTGCTGGCGGCGGTAGTTTGAGTGACGTCACTCCAAACGGTTAGCGCTTTCTTCGGGAGCACTATATAGGCGGCAGCAGATCCAGCCATGACAGTGCTCTGAAGAAGGCCACAAAATGATGGCTGAAACGTTAGGTTTCGACAAATTGATGCGGTTCAACCCGGACAACCAAGATTACATCTTTACATTCATGTTTCCGCCCCATACATGAAAATAAATGAATGAAATCTTCAATGACATTAAAATAAAGATTTTTAAGATGTTAAAGTATCGGATTGAACCAGATATTTAAAGCCAGCAAGAAGCAATTCGAATAACGGTAAATATTTGGTAAGTATATCGAAGGAAAAAAAAAGGGGGGGGGATACGTGAGGCTGCGTACGAACATACTGTCACGTACAATATTTCGAAAGGAAGGAAGTAGCGTAAATATTGCGAAGCTCGAGTAACAACGCCTCACAAGCAGAAAGAGTGCAATATTAACTTCACGTATCGAAAGCTCAAAAATGTTTCTAACTTATACATCAAGCAGTGTATGTTGTGTGTTGTGCAGACCCGATGCACGCCGCGCTGTACGTGGCCTTCATGCTGGGCTCGTGCGCCTTCTTCTCCAAGTCGTGGCTGACGGTGTCTGGCTCTTCCTCCCGTGACGTCGCCCGCCAGCTCCGCGAGCAGCGGCTGGTGATGCGCGGACACCGGGACTGCTCGCTGGCTCGCGAGCTGGACCGCTACATCCCCACGGCCGCCGCGCTGGGCGGGCTGTGCGTCGGAGCCCTCTCCGTGCTCGCAGACTTCCTCGGAGCCGTCGGCTCGGGCACGGGCATACTGCTCGCCGTCACCATCATCTACCAGTACACGGAGGTGTTCGTGCGCGAACACGCGGACCGAGGCGGCGTCGCGCTCTTCTAACAACACACACTCCACAGTAGACCTTCCGCTGACTCCTCCACGTGCCAATATGTTCCCTGATGACTGTGATATTTTTTTCGTTCTATCGACGTTATGAGAGGTTAGGAACCTTCACTTTCTTACTATTATGCAGCAATGTTTTCCAGGTAGCGTGTTGAGACTTGGGTGAATCAACCATGACCCTTAGACAATATTATATACTCTTACCTTCAGCTAGGTGTCATCATTGCCAACCAGTACGTAGTTGTCTTTATCAATGAGCGTGGTTCAAGTTCGTAACTTAGATCATTTTTGGCCAAGCAAGTTTCTTCTTAATATTCAAGCTAACTGCGTGGTTTCAGTCACTGACAATAACAGCCAAAGTAATTGGAGAGGTTTACAAGCCTTACTGTTTATGCCTATAAGTTTAAGTTTTGTTGCAGTAGAGTTTTTAAGAATTTACACTGTTAGACTTTAATTTTGACTGTACTCTTATGGTGTATTCTCTTAGTAATGGGCGAGTTTTAAGCCATTAAAATAACTTTATACTGACATCTCATACTTGTGTATGGTTTCAATTACCACTAAGCTGCCTCTCTTATGGAAATCTTGTAAGAATGAATACCATATCAGAATCGTTTCACAGCTTTCAGACGTTTTCTTTGATCAAATGTTGACGCGATCACAGTCAATTGCATTCTAGCAACGAAGAACATTACAATCCCCTCGTTTAGCAACTGTGTCTGAGCTGTAACCACAGAACTTCATCTTCCATTTGACCAAAGTGGTCACACCATGCTACCATTTAAATTCTACCATAATGTCTACTTATTTCATGTGAAAGACAACGCCATTTCATACCGTATATCACCAGAGAGTTGACGATTCCGTGGCAAATTCACAGAGATACGGTATTAGTTTACATTAGTGAAGACAATGTTATAACAACATAGTCTTATTAAACTCACTAGCTGTTGGAATGCCCGCAAATTGCTGAGAAGTATACCGTTGCAAGAAATATATGAATCGTTGTGATCAGAAGCCGAAGAATAGCTTAATTGCCTTGACAATGAACGACTGGGTCACCACTTTCAGCCGTGGTAACGTCAATTGTAGCCGATCGAAGTTGTGGATTGTAATGGGGATATAGATTGACACCCTTCTCCGACGCGAGCTACAATGAAGTGTTACAGACGAGAAGGTCTATGATTGACAAGTATCTACGTGAAAATAAGCGTCTTCATCGTCATCTATAGTTGCGACGAAGAAAGTGCGTAGTAATTATCAGAATTACTGGACACCAGTGATATGTAACATCAAAATTACGGAAGGTTAATTTTAGTTTCCTCTTAAATTAAATATTTATTTGTAAATATACTATTTTGAATAGTATAATGAACACGAATTATTTATGTTTTCACTGACCTGTTTAGTGCTTATTACAAAAATTATTATAAATATAAACGAGATAAAAATATCTGTACCTATCAGACTTAGCTTTTTAAATATGTCTCATGGTAGCAGATAGTAATAATGAGAGGAAACTGTTGAAATACAGCACCATTTAATATTTAATATTGTTCGCAAAATCCATGACACCATAAAGGAATGACTTAGGTAAAACATTGTGTAATCAATAGAGAATGAATATAAGCCATTATAATCACAGAATAACGGCGCACTTGTTGACTCAGTAGCATAATTTGTTCGGTTGTATTAAAGGATCCAATAGAGGTATACAGACGAAACACGCAAGGGTCTTCAGGACTCACTTTATATTGTCCTCGACAAAGTGCGTCATATCCGCAAACGGACGATACGAATAACTAGCTTTTAATACTGTGACGACATTCAAAGATTACGGATGTTTCATTCGGAATGCATGGTGGGTGAGCGCTTGATGGTTTGGTCTGCCACTCGGCAAGATGCTAATTCTATCCTCACACTGGCTATACAGATTTAGAATTTTCAAGGTTTCCCGAAATCACTCAATCGAATGCTGGTATGAATATTTCAAACGGACAGGGTCAAATTCCTCCCCATTTCTTTGGCCCCTATCGGCTCTAAGGATGCTTATGATGGAAATTGTTGGCCACGTTCTTTAGTGACGAATTTGCTTGGACATTTGTCACCAATGCCTTAGGCTACAACTGCTTGTGATTACAGATAGTGGTTTTCAGGTCTACTGTTCTGCAAACAGGCGCACTGTGTTAACCCACGCAACATAACGTCTTATTCCCCCAGCGTGTAGCGTCGCGGTCTTGTCAAATTATAGATGAAGGCCAGCCTTATGGATCACATACATTGCTTCGTAGATGGCGTTTCCATCATTTCATTTTATGACTGTTAGTCTGAGTAATATATGAAATTTCCAAGAAATCCTATATTAAATTAAAAAAAAATAGCTGTTTCATCCGACGATTGTGAAGCGTTAAAAAAAAGATGTTTGGCGGTGACTGTGCCTTTTACCGATTACAAAACTTAGCATTTTATAGGCCCTCTTCACTGAGCGGCGCTTCGGTTGAGCTTAAAAGATCACAAACTGAAGTGTTTTGTTTACGACGAAACTGATACCAGTCAGTGAAGAAAAGGTGAAAGACCTTCGAAGAATCAAAAGTACTTACCAGAAGAGCAACAAGAATTTTTGAATAAGATTTTTAACATTGTCTCCACGCTTGATGTCCTAGGTTGCCAGTAGTTGATTAACTATTACAGATTTGCGTATTTTGAGCCATTTTAGTGGTCATTTGTTGTTGTTATTGCTGATTTTTTTCCTAAAAACATGTGAACTAAAATTTCACAAAAAAATCGGCTTATTTATTCATTTCCCTGTCTCTTTCCAATTCAAAATTATTTATTAGGTGTAAAATAGAGTCATGTCCATACTTAATTTTGGTTAATTTTTCTTCTATGTGAGTAGGTATTAAGCTTATAAGAATATAAAAGAGTTTGAATGAGTATTCTAAAAATATAAAAAATCTAATTTTCACTAAATAAAAATCATCAGCCGCTGATTGAACGGTATTTTTTTATATGCTACAAAATTTTAAAAATGTGACACGACCCGTTTTTACATTAAGCGATTCAAATAAATCTTCCAGATATGAGTACCGTTGAGTTTCTTGCGAACTAATTAAATCTTAGTGTTATGGCTACCCTGGAATTTGGAGATTTTAATGAAAACTTCCTCTGCAAGGACAGCGGTAAATCGATACTACGTTTCATGGTGAATGCGAGCTACAGATCTTAAATCTTACATAAACTGCTTGGCGTGTAACGCTACATATTATTTCTAGAAGGTAAATTTATTAAATAAAAAATATGGGTGTCATATACATTGGTCCACGTCGTGCTTAGTTGGAGATGGATTCGATACAAACAGTTACTGCAGGTATTGTGAAGCAAATGGAGATTCTGAAGTGGGGGCAACTATCAGGTCCGTTGGTACCCCGTAAGAGTATTTTTAACATCGTGCTGAAACCATTCCATTTCTTTCTAACTTATGCCGTTAATCTTTAGAAGAGAAAAAGATACCTTCCGTCTCGATAATCGTGCAGGTAATTCTAAGTTTCAAGAAAGGATCGTATAAATTACGGCCCATATGTTCGTTTGGACTCCTAAAAATATTTAGATGGAAAGATATTTCCTTGTGATGAAGATGCACAGATAAATGGTTGTTGAATTCGATTTTTCGTTAACTGCAGATAATTAATTACAAATACATAGTGAAATGATGACTGCCCGATAAAAATGTGTGTGTGTGCTTTTTAAGTAGACGAAAAGAAATTAAATTGCATTGACAGTTATTATTTCATCACATATTTATAACTGAGAGCTACAAAAATCGTTGACAGTTAGCTACGATAAGCGTCTATCACATTTCTATAAATATTGAATTTAAAAATGGAATAAAAACATCTAGGCGATAGTAGAAGCTGTAAAAATAATTTTGTATTTTTTTTATACTTATTAATCCAAAGACGAGTTTTCAAAATTCATCGATCAAAGTAATTTTATTTATTATTAAGTAGATGGCTGAAATTACATCACAAACAGTTTACATACGTATATGTGTGTAAATATAATACAGGATAATATTTTTTAAGCTAAAAGGTGCTTACAAGGAAGTGTCCGGATTTGTTAGGAAGTTAATTATTATATTAGTCACCATCCAGAAATCATTAGTGTCTTGAGGATATGGGCTCAGAGAGTATTCAGTCACTATGTGCTGTGTGGTCTACCTCTGAGCACCTTTGCTGAGGTCGGTGATGACATTTTTTCCGCATCTGTACAAAGAGTCTGCACCAAACATTCTTCAAGATCTCCAGGTGATTATTACATCAAGGTTTAAATAAAATCGACCATAGTATAACTACAGTACAGCATGACGAGTAATAATCACTTTGCATCTAATTCCTCTCTGGTTGTGGTGATAGGGACTAGAATCTTGGCCGTATCAGTTCTTCAAAGCATGCATCCGAAATGTATCGATATTCAGCATTGCATACCTCTTTGGAGCAGAGTTGCATTCACACTCCATGAACTGGTATTGCTGTTAGATCATCTTTCACCATGAACTTATAGGTAGCCCCCAAATAATTGGTAAAGACGAGTTGTTCATAAATTACCATCTCACCGCACCGCTCTGCATACTCTTGCCCCACAGCCGAGATAACCGCGTGAGTAAGTTTCTTCATCGTGCGTTCGGAGACTCCTCCGAGGGCCAGACCGTATTTTCGGTCCAATTCATTAAGCCGGATGTTCCGTCGCATGCCTGAAGGCAGTAAAGAGTTCTAAACGAGCCAAGTTGTTGGCGGCGTCTTCATCGCGAGCGCGCTCTGGCTTCGTGCCACTCGCACGCCGCCATTCGGCCGTTTTTGGAAGCTCCAACTCCATTCTGTCCGCGTTGATATATGAGCTGCGGAACATAAAGAGTCGTCACACCTGTAACGCCGAATGAAATATCGCGCCTCCGAGGAACTTGTTAACATTCCTGGTGGCGTTCATTAAGGGGCGAATTTACGCCTGCGTTAGGTGTCTTTGACTAAGATCATGAGAGGCGGTGTAATAAGACCGTAAACTCCACTGTCGATTAGTTCCCGAAGAGGATAGAAATCTTTCGTGATATATTTCCGGCCAGCTTTTGAGTAAAGTTTCTGATTTACGTGCCTTAACTGTCGGAAACTGCTGTTATTGAGGAAATTTATTACTAAAAACCCAATATTGGCTGTGGCAGCAACACGTGAGATTATTATTCAAGTTTATAAAATTATTCAAGCAATAAGTAAAAAGGAAGGAGTAGTTAATTCTGTGTTTCAGTAGAGCAGCAGCGTAATAGTAAAAAAAAAAAAATGTCATCGGCTGTAATCAAATCTCACCAATTAGTAAACATCGGATTCAACGTTAAAACATTTGCAATCGTTCAAAAAATCTGGAACAGCGTTGGAAACGATATAAGATGGACCGAGCGTGGTGGGTGAGTGGTTAACGTTCTGGCCTCGCATTCGTGACGACGCCGGTTCGAATCCCCGTCCGGGCATCCAGATTTGGGTTCTCCATGGTTTCCCCAAATCACTCCAGGCGAATGCCGGGATGTTTCCTTCAAAAAGGCTTCCCGTTCCTTGTCTCCAGTCCCATCCCGCCTCTAATGACCTCGCTGTCGACGAGGCGTAAAGCCCAAGCAAAAAAAAAAAAAAAAAAGATGGAGCACGCGGAAACGTTATCGGTATGTCTGCCCAAAACGGCGGGGATCATATTAGTTACCAGTAATGACACAGTTATTAAAGCAACGAAGAACGTCGCCAGCTGTTGGTGATGAATGCTGCTCTGTAGTAAATACTTCCTACACAGTACTACGTAGTGTATTGGGGCCATTGCTGTGCTCTATTCGAATAATTGATCCTGTTTGTGGGTTACAATCAAAAATTAGGTTGCTGGTGAGATACTGTGTAATAGGATTACATCATGGGAAGAATTTGAAAAGGTAAGTTAGCAACTGGGAAGTATTTTTAGATTGGCAGGTGTGGATGGAATGAAGATAAATGCCAGAAGGAGTTAGTTTATTAAGTACATGTATATGAAAATAAAACGTCTGTAATGTGGTGTACAAGGAACTACTGAAGGAAGGTGTGAAGTATAAAAACCTGGAAATATCGATTGTAATAACGTCAGATGGACATGACACGTTGGGAAGGTGATAGGAAAAAAATGTCAGAGTCCTGCAACTATTATAGATGCATCAGGAAAGTGAAAGCAATGGACAACAAAATGTTGATCGGTCACTTTTATTGGGCACGATGATATAATCCCACATTATAGGTGTTACAAACGGTAGTTTGAGAGAATGCAAACGAGGGCAGCCAAATTTGTCTTAGGACATTTATGCTGAACACATTGAAAGCCTTCTGGTGATTATTGATTTTAATTAAAGGTCACTTATTGAACACAAACAATTATTAATTAAATAAAAAGGTTACTTGAGCCGCGGTCGCGAGGTTTAGGTACTGTTCTTCGTCGGGATTATTAAATGAGAGAGTCATACAGTTTAGAGTGAACATCTACCAAAAAACTTTATTCTAGTTCATTAACCTCTGCCTCCTCACCAACGGAAAGTACCACCACTAAACAATATATTAACAAGGAATCGAACTTCTTCTTCGAAAACCACAGATTCGTGGGATAAGAGAGGTTGACTTACAAAATAGACTCCCACATTTACTATCGTCCTCTTAACGCTCTACAGTTACTTGAAAACACAGCATTCCATTTAAAACAGTGAGTTCCACAAATTACAAGTCTCCATCATCCACTTCACCGAGGTTTTCACTATTTCTACTATTAGACCGAAAAATGTTCCCGCGTCAGACGTTCACCTGACGGAGGCCAAAGACTCACTCCCTCATACCAAGACAACATAGCATTAACACACGACGCCTGCCACAGATACTATTGCAGGACACAAACTTTTGTTATGTTAGAACATCCATTGATTGACATGATGCGTCTAGTTTGGGAGTGTTGGAAAACAGTATTAGGCAGCTTAAAGCATTCGTTAATGATGAAAACCTACTGCATATTGGGCGAAGATTTAGGCTATTATTGCATTATTGAAAGGAGAAGTGGCCCATAAATTAACATTTTTTTCTGTTGAAAAGTGCGTAGAAAGATTTCGTTTGCAGTTATGGAAATCAGAGGTGTAGGTAATTTGTTACTTAGGTAAAAAATTAATCTTAAAAATAATAATAGTAACAGTCATAAAACTAATAATCATCATATACATTATTTCTGTTTCCAACTAATATTCAGCCTACAGCAATGAACAGGATTCGGTGGATAAAATTTAATTTAAAAGATGTCCACACTCACTCGGGACACGGTTTAGGCACCGCCACGTCTACCTGGTGCGAAACGCAATCCGCAACACACAAATGCCGCTACGGTCTTGGCAGCTTCTGAGGCAATCGGTAGTTAGGATCATTTAATTCTTATACAAAAAACAAAACAAAAAAACATCCCAAATGATTGCTTTCTGACTAAGGATTGTAATTCAACAAAGTGGAATCGAGCATCATTTAAGTTTGGCACATCCCGCACAAATTTAAGAAGAACCGCAATTATTGCACCGCTTGCATGTACCCTTTAAGCTGACAACAAATATGTGTTAAACTTAGTGATTCTCAAGCAAATAGGTTCACTTTTACATATTATTAGATCTTCCGTTTCTTTTTGTAGTGCTAATTACTAAATAATTTGAGTTATGTTGCCTATCTGATACGAGTTTCTAAATATTTACCAAAATATTACAATGTGTCAGTTACGTCATCTGAACTATGCAGTAATTAAAGCTTTATATTCACGGTTTCGTTATTCGTTGATAAAATAATTGTGACTATTTTCTGTATTCGTGGCTGAAAATTTCATTATTCGTGGATACATACTGTAGGTAAGGTTACTGTAACTTTAACATTTGATTACCTATTTATTTAGAAACTATCAGAAGGCAATAGTATAACTTTTTACTTATTGTCGCTTCGTCTGCCGCCTCAATGCGCCGCTCTGGCTTTGAGTAAATCCCGCCCACCGCTTGTGAGGATTTGTTCATTTGACACAATACATTATCTTTGAGTGAATAGCATAAGACCTTTCAACTCCATGTTTTTTTTTTTTTTTTTTTAACTATGGCGACTCAAACCAAAAAGGTTAGAATGAAGTCTTTTGGATGTAGCACGAGATTATGTTGTAAAGACACAATATTTCGACAGATGCCTCCGCCGTCTTTCTCAGGCGTGAAATTTCGTATTTCTACAATACATTCGGCTGTACACCCATGAAGACTTAATTACAATCATGTGCCGGGAAAGTGTCTATTTTTACAAAAAGTTCAGTATCAACCGAGTACCTTTCATTCTCCTATTAGACACTTTAGTAGTACTGATCTACCAAGCTCCTTCTACAGTATATGATTCAAATTTTTCAAGCTTCGATTCTGCATTTGATCACAATGTTTATTGCAATAATCTCTTTCAAAACTAGTTGGTAGTGCAATATGTCAGGACAGTGGCAACGTTGCACAATTTAATATAAACAATATTACATAACAAAATATAATTACAAGGTGACCTAGGTATTTCGCAAGAACAGACTATGCCATTGTCAGTGAGGTTCGTTTCGTCCTTCCGAGAAGACAGCTCAGCGGCGAGGCACAACAAATTGCTGGCCTCTTCTCTGTTAAACGCTTCTGTAGACGAGTCACTGACCACCGTGCCTAGTGGAAATTGTATCTGACTTGGAGACCGTCAGACATGTTAAGAACGGATTTCGATCTCCTTCATATATAGAAGGGTACACAGCATATATGTGTGTGGTATAGTCGTTTCTCAAAATGCGCCCAAGTGTTTGAGATATTCGCATGCAAATAAACAAAAAATTCTAAATGTCGGGTATGTAGTAAATTATTGCCCCATTTTGCCAAATGGCAGCGTGGTCTTTGCGGTAGGGTGTTAGTTTCATAATTTTCTGACCGGAGTTCAAATCCCCGCTGAATCAAATATTTTTATTTATTTTTATCTTCAAAAATTGTCTTATTTATTTTGATAAAACTTAATTTACACACTTTTATTGCGCGAAATGAAATTTAAAACAAATCACATTGCTTATAACAGATAGGCCTACACCAAACATAATTTCGGCCCACATATCAACAATGGCTTCCTAATATGACTCACCCATACCCTATGAAATTAAGTCAGAAGGCGAATCTGCTAGTAAGCTGGAATCTGACACAAGAATTTTGCAATGTTTATAAGCATTTGTCACTTGTTCTTCGATTTCCTTGTTGAGCTCCGTTTTTCGTCACGGATAGGTCTACTATTTTGTTTTCAACCATTTACACGCAACCGTTCTAGGAACAAATAGAGTGTAGAAGAAAGAAAGAAAAGACTACCCAATGTTACGTAAATACCTCTCGATAATATACAAGTACAGAAACGACGAAGATGAAATAAATAACATGATAGTAACTATTTCAATTGAAAACGCACCGAAACAACTTATTAACAAAAAGTGAAAAAATAATGTAAGAATGGAGACTTTCCTGACGTATGAATGCAATGAAGTTTTCAAGGGTGTGCGGCCGATTTGTGTTGTGAAAAGACAATCCGTCGGTAGACCCGTGAATTCATTACGAAAAAAAGAATTTCAGGAAAAAATGACGCTGAATTGTAGGTTATTACTGCTGAATAGGTTTAGCGTGCCGACAGTGATGTATTTGAGGACGCAGTTACGAAAGGCAGTTAAAATATCCGCCACACGTGAATACGTGGAGGGGCGGTGGGAGGGGGAGAGGGGAGGGGGGAAGAAGGTGGCGTGATCGAAATAATAATCAGTGTTACCACAATTTTCAGAAATGTGATTCAATACTTATTTCATAAATTGGAATTTGGCTTCCTGACCGCACAGCCAGCACTATGTATTTATGTAACTCGCAAGTATTTATGGATGCACTCAGGCTATACCAGACTCAGTATGGTATAGACGACACAAGACAAACACAACACTTAATTAAAACCACCCATACCCCAAGCCGGATTCGAACCGGTGACCCGAGGCTAGCACACTATCCACTTCGCTCCCTGTTCGCCAGATTCAATTCTTGGAAGGGAATAAGTGGCTTGATTTCGATAGCGAATAATTAACTTGTAATTGTAAGTGAGGAGTTACCCAATAAGGAAACAGAAATTTGTTGCTAACGAACTAATGATTTTAATTTATAATTTTCTACGCACATGTTCGCTGTTTCATGAGATGTGTACAGGCAGATTTGTGCCTTTTCGCCGTTCAACGACTATCTGCTTTAGTTAATGACGCTGAATCCAGGCCGACAACTAGACGCAATGGATGGTTCAATTACACCCGCTCATTACCCCCATATGTTAATTTAAAATCCACTACCGCTGCTCTCTACAAGACGAAATATTACTCAGAGCACCATGCTGAAATATTTTACCGAACGTGGTGGGTGAGCGGTAACACTCTGGCCTCGCATTCGTGAGGACGCCAGTTCGAATCCCTATCCGGGCATCCAGATCGGGTTTTCCATGATTTCCCTAAATCACTCCAGGCGAATTCCGGGATGCTTCCTTCTGAAGGCCATGACAGAATTCCTTCCCGCTCGTTCTCCGCAGTCCTTTTTACGCCTCTAGTGACCTTGACGTCTACGAGGCGTAAAGCCATAAGTAAAAAAAGTAAAAGTCTGAAAATTTTTATAAAATGAATATTAATTTTCATTTTTGTGTGGATGATCTTAAAGAAAAAAAAAAAAAAAAAAAAAAAAAAAAAAAAAAAAAAAAAAAAAAAAAAAAAAAAACTGAAGGCGCAGAACGTATAATCATATTTACAACAATCGTACCAGCAACCTGGAACGTTTCAATACGTTATTTTCACTTTTGCAGTATACCTTGTTTCACACAAAGTTGAAACGCATTTGTGAAATACCAATAAGTTTAGCACTTAATATAATATTCATTCGCTGTTTCACAAAGCTACATTTGTATGAGCAAAAGACAGTTAGAATCAGTGATTTCTCTTACACGAACTAAGAAAATATCCCTTTTTTTAATATTACTAGAACCAGGGATTTATTATGTTTGTATGTTGATGCCCTCTGTGTCGCAAAGTTTACGGACACGACAGCGCGCAACATTTCCTGATGCAACATTGTTTTGTCTTGGGGGAATCAAGGGAGGTGGTGAATGTGACGTGTGTTATATTTGTTTTCTCCTTTCTGGGCTCACCACTCGTCTCTAGAGGGGAGAGAGAGCTGCAGTATTTGCTCACTTCCGGCGCTTTTGTTCACGCCTGTAGATGTCACTTGCCGGAAGGTTTTCCAGGGAAGTAGTCGGAGATCATTTTCTGGTATCTGCAGTACTCTGGTGAACGAGAATGACGGAGCACTGCGAGTCGAAAAAGTGGTGATTATTAACTGATTACAAAAAAAATCAGTGGCCATTGAATACAATTTATTTCCTCAAGACAGCCTGAGATTCAAGTTTCCTGAGTAAGATTGGTTATTTTTGTTGTCTGAGGTATGAAAAATGCTCTTAATTTTACGATATTACAATGGCTTCTATGCGATATCCTAAATGAGAAAGAAAACAATGTAGCTTTCAATACAATACAATACATTCATTTTCCATTGATCCCAATATAAGAGACTGACTCTGTGGGATGTGGAAAGTTGTCAATTTACAGATAAACAGTTGCATAACAAAATAATAAGTACACCACTAGATGTACAGTCATAACAGATATGGTACCGTAAACAATTACGTAACAAACTAAATACATACACCAGGAGATGTAAAGTCATAGCATACATGGTAAATTAATTATGTGAACTATATTTACACAAGATACTGGCAGTTATTTTTTAGATACCTTAGAAATAAATTCTTCGACAGGGTAGGAGTTTTCAATTAAAAATTCTTTCAATTTTTTCCTGAATTTATTCTTATCATCTATCAGACATTTAATATGTGTTGGGAGCATATTGAAGATACGTATCCTTGAATATCGGACCCCTTTTTGAACAAATGACAATGACTTGTAAGTCTTGTGAAGATCATTTTTACTTCTAGTGCCATAGTTGTGTATTTTACTATTTGTTTCAAACAAAGTATAATTTGTGACTACAAAGGACATTAATGTGTATATATACTCAGATACTAATGTTAAAATCCCTAACTTCTTGAACAGCTCTCTACATGAAGTTCTATTGCTAACCCCACACATAATTCTTATTGCACTCTTTTGGGCTCTGAACACTTTGTCTCTGTGGGTAGAATTGCCCCAGAATATTATTCCATATGACAATAAGGAGTGAAAATAAGCAAAATAAACTAGCTGCCTCATACAGAGATCACCTAAAGCTGAAATTGTACGAATTGCAAACGTGGCTACTCCTAATCGCTTTAGTAAGTCAGAAACATGTACTTTCCAATTTAAATTATGATCAATATACAAACCTAGAAATTTCACTCTCTCTACCTCTTGAATGGACTGGCCTGCAAATTTTATGTCTATATCAGGTGTTAATCTGTGTGATGTAGCTACTGAATTGCATATACTGAGTTTTATCAAAGTTTAAAGACAAGCCATTAGCTGTAAACCATTTATTAATCAGTTCAAAGACATAATTTTAAATGTATTCTGTAGATAAATCTGGAGTGTTTTTAATTCCTATGTTTGTGTCATCTGCAAATTAGACAAATTTTGAGTTTTTAGATGAAACACAGGGTAGATCATTTATATATATTAAAAACAATAGTGGCCGTGCGAGATTTCCCGATTGCGATTATCAAAACCATAAACCATAAAGGCACTTACAGACTTTTTGTGGAGCGTTATCTGTGAATCGAACAATATGAATCATTCAAAAACAATAAAGATTTATTCAAAATTAGTTGAAATCATGAAAAAAGATTTTTAAATGAGATTATAAAATCTTTATAGCATACTCATAACATTAAATACTTTCTAAACACTCAAAATATCCCTCGAAACATATTTACTGGCACAGTACGACCAATTACAGTTCTTTTAATACATATGTCAGAAATTGTTCTGCTTTTAATACATTCACAACAATCATACAGTTCATTTACAGCACTTTCACCCATCAGCACATCACATGTTCATAAAACGATTATATAATTTTACTGTAAATCACTTCGCTTCGCTTCACTTTCAGACCCAGATTTAGTTAATTGTAATTAGGGCTAACTGGTCTTGGGGGCGTAACAATATTCTTGCCAACAAATTGCTGTCGACTGTTTAATTTAAGTAGTAGAGGAATTGTCCGATGCAAAATTTTATTGGCGTGGAAAACGAAGTGAAAGTAATGAAGATTATCTGCAACAATTTTTGGAAAGTTTAGAAACATGAGTGCTGCAATATTCCCCACACAACTTTGGGATTTCTCCACTCTTCCATCCTAATCTATTGAAATGGAAAATACCCACCCCAGAGTCTCGGATGCGCCTGGTCATCTAGACTTAAATAGTTTGCGTATGTTGCAAGAATTGTTGGCATGAGATTACCTAAAGCAAGCAAGAGATCAGTTGGAAGACCAAGAAGAAGTTTGAGAGACAAACTGAGGGAGGGTATGGAGGTAAGGGGCGGAATTGGGAGTCTGTTATATTTCTGTATGTTTTCTTGGACTGAAGACATTGGAAACGATCGTCTATAACTACAAAAACCAGAATGTTGCAAGGCTCGGAAACCACACCAGGGGAAATGGAGACGGTCCTCGATGATGATGAAGCAGAACTAGGACATATATTAGTGTTGTGTAGTGTGTGTGTGTGTGATAGAAAGAGGTAATTAGAAGCTATAAGTTATTATCATTGTACCGTGTAACACTGCTTTTGGCTGTATGAGTTTTAGCCCGAAGTCCATATGAATTAAACTGAAGAAAAAAGCTGTATATGCAAAAGGTGCAAGACAAATTTCAGAACTGAATCTAGGTGAAGGATGCTCGAAGAAGGGAATACTTTTTGATGAAATGGGGAACCTGTCACAGTCTGCTGAAACAAGATTGATTCTCCTGCTTTCCTCAGTAGTTGTATGAGACCTGCCAGCTCGTCAAGCGGAATGAATCTCGTCTGTCTGGTAAGGCAGTAGCAAACAGTGCTAATGGACGCCCTATTCAGCGCGGTATCAGAAGGCGGTGATCGCTGGTGAGAGAGAGGGCTCCTGAGTCATGGGCCCACCTGCCGCCTTCCCAGGCGCCGGCTATGAAGTCGCCCCGCCATTGATCTCGCCAGCCCGGAAATAACGCGGGGACGGCGATCGCTCGCAGCCATCACCGTAATTTATTACACTCGCTCGTTTGGAGCCGGGGGATGGGCGACCTTTCATTGGCGCGTCCGACCAGATTTATGAGGGCGGCAGCGCGGAACTATCGTACCATCGCTGGAGGAACAGCAAGTGTCTTCCCACCCAGGGATGTAATATCGCTGGCCGGGTTTTCCTTTTGGTAGATTTAATTTACGGTTATCTGGTAAGACAGTCAAGTCACACAGTTACCCGGTGTGAGGGACAGAAGGACACGATACCAGTAAATATCAAGATCTGAAATGAGAAAATCAAAGCTGTTAACTACTTTGTCTCCGTTGCATCAACAATAATCCATCACGGCGTAGAATTCGGATCTGAAATAGAGCGCCGAGCCCTTGATCGTAATATCATTTCGTCTTTCATACAACTTGGTATGGCCGGGAGATCAGATCTCGGTAGGGTGTTTCTTCTTCTCTTCGGCATCGGCCATCTAAGGAACACAAAAAGTAATCCGGTGTAGTCATTTCGATGCTTCTTTTCTTGACTTCCAATAGTTCTTCATCCTCTCATTTTGCTGTTTCCTCCTTTCTTCTGTCCATATGTTACTACATTTCTTCTTCTCCTTCTCCTGGAAACCCTTGAAATTTTGGATCAATCTCCTAAAAGTTGCTCTATCTTGTATTAAATCTTCTTTTATTCTTATTCCGATCTCAATCATTTCTTTCTTTACTTCTTGGATCCAGTGGTTTCCGTTCTTACTCTTGTAAACATGATTGAAAATTCTTTTTGTAAGTCTATTGATATCCATTCTCATTATGTGACCAAAGAAACTGATTCTCCTCTCTCTGATAGTGTCTGACATCCTTTCAATTTCTTCTTCTTTGTATAGGTCTTTATTCCTCCAGTGTTTTTTTTTAATACTATATAAGGCCATACAGCCAACTCAACAGTGATTATGTGTGATCCAGTGCTTTCAGTTTCTTCCATTAAGCATTTTCCAACCAGTTATACACACCACAGGAGGGACATGACATTCACAGACACAACACTTAAACACCCATGTCCACCGCCGACTCGAACCGGCGACCTTCGGCACGTGTGACTAGTATTCTAGCCCCAACGCTACCGAGGACGGTTTTCCAGTAGAGTTCGACCTTCTAGTGACAGAGTTTTAATTGCATGTCAGTCCGCCTCTGCCTTGAGCACTATCCTAATGAATGAGATCAAAGTGTGAAGAAGGACGTAATCTTTCCTGAAATTTGTTTGTGGAAGGCTGAGATTAGGGGCTGAGGTTTGAAACTGGGGCCATTTTACCTTCCTAGTGCAGTGTGGAGGCACTCAAACAAGCCTGTAAACAACATTGCAATAAAATTCAGAATAGTCAGCAGTATCGGCTTTCTTATAACCAACAGTTGTTGCGTATTTAGAGGTCAAGGAAAGGTGAATCACTAAAGAATCTTGCAATTGAATTTTGGTGTTAGAGAAAAGTCTTACGCGTACCATGGACAGCAAAAGTTATTAACAAGATGGTTCTAGATCACATAAGACCAAACGTATTACTGAAGGCTATAGTAACGATGCAGTCAGTCTCATATTTTGGTCATATAAAAGTAGCATGTTTACTGGAATCATTCATGTTAGGAATAATAAGAGAAAAACGAACAATGGCCCGCATGATGCTAAGTGAATTGAAGAAAGCAACAAGGAACTGAACATCGTGACGAAGTACGATCCATGAATTTTCCAAGAGTCGTGATGCAGTTATATTATTTGTGTGCTTGAAGGTGGTCCCCGTCGAAGCCTTTCAAAGTACGTTCAGCGATTGCGAAAAACGGTGGCGCCGATGCTCCTACGCGGAAGGAAGCTAACATCTTTTTTCCTGGACTTATTCAACTTACTTTTGAGACAAACGCTGTAAGATTTTCCACATCCGAAGACGATGTCAGTAGTTCTTCAGGGAGGGTGATGCTACCAGAAAACCGTGGAACATGAAATTTCACTAAAATTTGAAGGAAATAATTACCACGCTTATGTTTCTTACAACATTCTGTAAATTTATCATTGCCGTACAACATAATATTTATTATGTATGACTGGAGATTTTCTCGGCGTTGAAGATGAATAAAATTTTGTCGCGTCACTAGCCAAGATAGTCCATTGATAAACACGACGTTGTCAAGTGGACTAACTCAGCTAGTTACCAGAGAAGATTTTATTCAAAATATTTTATTTATTGTTAGCTATGCCCCAGGTAAAAGTCTTTCAGAACGCCCGTAATTCATCTCACCAATGGATTATATACCGAAGCAGCATTTCACTCGTCAGGTACGAAGCCATTTACAAAATATGTTTGTTTATAGCTCTCTGACACTTTTAAACCGAATCACATGTTCCTGTACACAGCTATTGGAATAATTCGTATTCTGTGATGCGTCTGCCTCATTACGGGTAAACTCCATTATTAACATTTTAAATAATTAAAATTGATAATAAATGGAGAAGTGCAAAATTAACCACATTTTCATTCTGCGAATGCTGTTACATTGACGCTTGATAAATACACATCGACAATATTTTTAATAACTAATAGAGTATTTCTGATTATCAGCTATTGCCGAACTTGTTTCCTAAATCCGGTTTACAGTTGATGGTTCTACTAATTTCTGTAGGATTTCGTTAAAACCAGTACGCGATAAAAAATTCGTTTTCATTTTCACTGTCAGATTATCTTTGCAAGGAATTACAGTTGTTATAACTCATTGTTTATTCATCACGAATTAAATTAAATTAACAACCAAGGTTCTCGGTTATTGTTTGTTTGTTTTTAAACAAGCTGGAAGTTCTAGTCACTGTGGATAATAGTCAATAGAAGTGCGATATGCCTGGCTTGTAGTGATGCCGACATTGATTTGTGTGAAGGAGCGTCTGCAAACAACATGACGCAAGAGTTGGGCTTCCAGGGTCTTTCAAGCAATCAGCCCTACGGAATGAGTGCTTTTCAGAGTGACCGTTAGTTAAAGACAGGGTTCCGTACGCAGAATGTGAATTAAGTTAAGTTCAATAAAATAATTATTTTTAGAATAGCTATTTAAGAAATTAAACTAATGATATTTTTAATATAGTTCATTCTTCTTTTGAGAATTTTTTAAAATGGTATATAATTATGTTACACTCAAAGGCCACTATGCGTTGTGGTTACTAAAAAAATCCACATGAACATAACATAACATGATGCAACTATGGAACGACGGCCAGGTTGTAACCACATACTCTGAATGTTAATTAATAATCATGTGATATCAAGAAAATAAAACTTTTTCATTACGGTTTCTTTATCTTTAATCATGGTATAATATAAGCTGACATTAAAATTATAAAAATAAAGGAAGTTTGTGGCAAAATTATCAGTAATGTTACAGAGTTATTTACTTTTACAAGAACTATTGCCATGATATTTTAATTTCTTTGAGCAACATTTGCATTTTTTATCAATACAATATCTTTTACATTGACTCATTATAAAGCCTTGCTGACATAACATGGTATCATAAATGCTAAGTAAAGTGTTAAACGAGTTGAGAGACGTCCTGAATGTTATAGTTACTCTCCGAATATGTAAATTCATTACGATCACAAAGTCGGCCAAGAAGACCTTTCTTGTTTCCTAACTAATAGAAACCTGATGGATTAATGCTCATAACAAAAGCTAAAAAATTGCTGGGAGCTGCAAATCCGCATCAACTTAGGGTACCCTAACTAAAACAGTAGAACTAATTTCAACTGCAGGAAAGTTTTAGTAGGACAGTGAAATAATTTTATATGCCTATCTTTCTTGGCTAGTATTGGCACTTACTCTTTCAACATTGATGCTGTTTTTTCTTAAAAACAGAGCTTACAAGTAATATTTTCACCAAACCCCTCTCTAGTTGCTTTTTCCACAGATAACGTGAACATATTCATGACACTCTGAACACTTGTGAGCTCGCGAGGAGTAATTTCCACAAATAACGCAACTTTTTATTAAATTTGAAGGTTTTACTAAAATAATGTGTCACTCTAAAAGATGCAGCATTGAAAAAAATGCAAATGTTGCTTAAAGAGCATAAAACGTAACCCAAAATGTTACTTTTTCTTTCTTATGGTTTTACGCACGTCGACGTCGAGGTCATTTAGGCGGGAAAAGATTGCGAACAAGGAACGGGGATTAATTCGGCCATGGCCTTGTTAAAGGAGCCATCTCGGCATTAACCTGGAGTGATTGGAAAAAACTATGAAAAACTCAAATCTTGATAACTGGACGAGGGGACGAGGTTTCGAACCTGAGTCGTCCCGAATGCAAGAGCAGAGCTTTCCTTTTTACCCGCCACGCTCGGTAAAATGTCACGCCAATATTTTTTTGTAAAAATAAATAACTCTGCGACTTTATTGGTAAATTTGTTACCAACTTTACCAAATGGGTGACTTTTTTTTTTAGCTCTACAACTTGCCGAGCGGAGGACCTCTACAGCCGGTGATCGGGCCCCATCAGCCTGGCGGGACCGGGTACATTTGACCCGCTCACTCCCCCCCCCCCCCCCCTAACGCCGAACCTGGTGCTTGCATCAGCTAACGTTCAGAACGCGTTGTGGCTTTTCTTAGTAACCACAACGCATAGCGATCAAATATCATGAGAGACACGACATGAATTTCGTGTGGTGGCTCTTTCGAGAAGGCCACAACGTTTTCTGGCTGTCTTCGTCAGTTCCACATTGCGAATAACGTGTTGTTGTGGCCGTTTTAAATAAACCACAACGCGTTGTGGTATCTTTTCCGCTCAATGAGCGTTTTCGGTTTTTGAGCCGACCATATCTAAGTAAATAATAAAAAAAAGATCAGTTGTAAAATTACAGCACATTTAAATTTTGAGATATTTTTAAAAAGTATTTTTTTATAGTTCATTTACTACTGGATTTATAAAAATCTCTATTGAATGATACTCATGATTTTTTCCGATGCATTAAATTTGTTATGATTACTCATTTCGTTCCTTTTTTAAACCTTAAATTCCAGAAAGAATGCTATAGTTTTCCATATTTTATTTTATAGTTTTTCGCAAGAAGCTTTTAGAAATCATGGAATAAAAAGAAATATCCGGACATGTTGAAAGTACACGTATGTGAGTTGCCATGTTTCATTCAATATCAATGAAGATTGTTTAAAGAAAACTTGTTTTCAAACCCTCCCCCTCAGTTAAACCCCCTACAATTATTTTCATCTCCCATGAATTTTATAAATTTCAAAAATTTCAAGGAATGGATTTACTAAAGCTCGCACTCAGCGCCTCCACTATTTCTTAGCTTTAACACAATTTGGTCATAGTATTTAAAACACATAGCTAACTACCCCGAACACATATGAAGTTACTCATTACAAAAGCAATGCTGTCTGAACCCTTGATTGACGGATTCATATTGAATACTGTTCAATTTTAAGACTTTCATCCAGCATCTTTTTGTAGAACAGTTGGATGATAAGTAGTCAATCATTTAATTATTTAACCAGAAGTAGATAACAGAAAAGGTAATAGAAGCGAACAACTATGATAATTTCCATAACGTTTGCTGCCTACTTTTTTGCTGCTAGTGATTAAGAACTCAGTAACTTAGTTATTAAAGTTGTCATAGCGCTATATATATATATAAGACCTAAATATGCCAACTAATTGCATGTTAACATTAGACAATTGTTTACTTGCTTTTATGCTAGCAGTTTTAGCAGTCTATCTTACTTTATATATTGTGGTGTGACAGCGTCACCCACAATGAATATAATTAAATTGTTATTAATTATATTCATAATTTTATTAATTATATTCAATTTTATTAATTATATTCAATCTTGTGACGTGTAAATAGCGTAAATAATGGGGGTTGTCTGGATAGATTAAACATATGTTAAACCAGGGCAGCCAAAGGTATAGTTGTTGTAAATTTATTTTCTGTAAAACTCGTGGCTCAGTAAGGTGGTGAATATTGGAGGCTGGAAACTGCCATTTTCGGACGCTCGAGAGTGGGACAATGGGTGGCCTCTCCGACCTGGCGGCGCCACAGCTTCACAACGGCTATCTTCCGTTAGCCGGGGCGCTGACCTCACCCCACTCCGCTGCTGCGCTGAAGGCCAGGCAGAAAACGCGCGGAGGGATGCAGCGAATGCGAGGCGCGATATAATACACGTGACGACGGACATGTGTAGATAGCCAATCATGAACGTTTATTGGGGTCCACAGTACTAATTCTAGGGAGTTTGTTACATGTGGAGTGGCGACTTTCCGAGGAAGAAGGAAGAAGCCATCTTAAGCAACACTTGCTGCCGGGACGAGTTGATGAACAGACGTGTCAGCCGACACGCTCTCGTCTGGTGATCATTGTCTGGTTGTGATCACACTCTTGCTTTGGGAAGCGAGAGGTTATATGGCATGCCTGCCATTGTCTGGAAGTCGTTCTAATAACGCGGTCGTACCCGCTTATTTGGCTTCCACAGCTGCAGTGACATTGAGCATGTCACGCTACTTCACGGCGATGCTTTTATGGTAATGTACCGGATACAGACGGTCACTATTCATTGGGTTTTAACGGACTTGTGAACCCTTAAGCGGCACTGGGATAAGACTCTGCTCCCGCCACTAAATCACTGAGCTAGCTGATTTTATGTTTCACTGTAAATTTCAAGCATCTTGCTATTTGTAAATTCATTTTTGATGCTTTTCTTTAACTTTATACGGCGCCCCTGGGATAATCCTTTGTTACAGTAAAATGTTAGCTTCAATTTGATGGCCTGTGTTGCCATGTTGTTCAATGTTAACTTTGCTGTTTTTATTTGTTGAAATATTTCATACAATTTTTGTTTGCTTTCATCGGCGGATTGTAAACGTCGGGTATTGCTTGTTTTTGTTGGTCGAACTATGTTTAACGTAAAGTTAATCATTACCCGGCCTTGTAAAAGCCATAAGAATCAATAAATGGGATATTATTTTGTGTCTAATATCCATGGTTCTGGTTCCTTTTAGCTCCCCTTTATTATATTTTAAATGCATTTTCATTTTTCAGATTTATATTAATAATTCCCCCCTCCCTTTTCCGCCACTATTGAATTGATTACAATATTTACATCGAGTTACATATTAAAGGGAGCGTGCATAAACCACGTAGCTCCATTTTGGCCTCCTGTGAACCCCCCCTTCCCCCCACGTAGCCCAACGTGGCTTTTGCCTCTCCCCCCCTCCCCCCCTCCCCCCACGTAGCACGTAGCTTTTTTTCTCCTTTTGATTACAGAAGAATTTTTTTACCGTTTTTTCGTGTCAGACGACTGTAAATTACATATGGAGATAATTAATTGAGGGAAATAAATATTCACATGCTGTTTTGAGTTCTGTTCCCCATTTTAACTGTGAAAAATGTTATGAAAAGAAAGCTACGTGGCCTGGCTCGGAATCCGCCCCCCCTCCCTCCCCCCACGTAGCACGTAGCCCAGCGTAGCCTTCCAGCCAAACCCCCCTCCCCCCCCCCCCCTTGGACAGAGTCACGTAGTTTGTGCACACTCCCAAAGGAGATTAATGCCCAGCTTTCGTGAAAGTTGAAAACTGGATCTTACATATTTTTTTTTCAATTAATAAATTGACTACGATTATTGTGTGGTCATTTGTTGCAGGCACTCATCATCTAAAAGTGTATAATTTTTGGTAATCACGAAAGACCAGGCGGAATGCGGACTACTAAAAAATCGAGAAGCAGACGAGCTAGATGTTTATATAAATTTGATCAACCTTTTACTCTCTGTATGGTTTGAAATTTATCTTTTTACCTAATATATGCTAATACTTTCTACGTCTGGTAAAAATGTGTTTATTAGAATGTTAGCACCTTGTGTAAAGAGGTAAGATAATAAGCTCGTTTGATCATATCGAGAGTGATGGGAGAACGGTAACGCCCTGGCCTCACATTCGAGAAGACGCAGGTTCGAATATCCGTACGGTCATCCAGACTTTGGTTTTCCATGGTTTCAGAAATCATTCCAGGCGAATTCCAGGATGGTTCATTCAAAATGACGTGGCCGAATTCCTTCCTATTCCTTGCCCCAAATTCTTTCCCGCTCCTAATGACCACGACGTTGACGAAGCGTAAAATCATCAGCAAAAAAGAAAAAGAAAAATCGCTTTAATATTTCTTATATTAACAGCAAAACTACACCGTACATACGAATCCATTTAATTTATAAGCATACAGTTGTCAAGACAGTTGAAACCATTACAGTTCGAAAAACTGACATTTTGTTTTGTAGATGATGAGTGTTGATATGGGTATGCTACGTAACGCCATCCCTGGAAAATTCGTCCTTGAAGACAAAAGTAACTGGTATACAGACGTAAGAAACCTGAAAATGATGAATTTTTTAATTATTTTTTATGGCTTGAAGTTTAGCTTGAATTAACTTGAGTTGTCGCTAACAGACACCAGAAGTAACCGTTATGTTTTTTAGAAGGCTGTCTTGTTGATTTTCTCCCCATGTTAGGGTGTGTGCCTTTGCGTGAGTAGTGCGTTTAGCGGAGCGTGCTAATGCCCTCCGTCTGATACAACACCGTGCCGTGTCAAGGGTACGTTTCGTTCATGCAAACGACGTCCATCTTCAGGAAGCGGTTGATACCGGACGGACCGTGCGGCGCTGAGTACACGCGTTCAAAGATAACCGCATTACTCTTAGCGCTATGGTAATGAGGGGCGTGTTACGTAGCCATTGCTTGCTTGAAGGAGAAGTCCCCAACGAAACGTCCTCCATTTTAGCAACGCCAGCTATCTTCCGTTAGTAATTTCTTTTGTAAAGTTTATTGAAATGAAGTAGTGGGAGAATTTTGCTACTATATGAGTCTTTTACACGCGGTGAAATTTCGCTGTGAGAAATTGTTGGTTCTCGTGCAGGTACCTATCTTTTTTTTTAGTTAAATCGAATACAGCATACAAGAATAAATAAAAAAAATTGTTCTGCACAGACACAAAATTTGTGTTGTCGTGTAACGTTAGTTTAGAAGCAGAAATCCTGACGGAGGCAGTGCAAAACATAATCAATAATATTTTCAAGTGGAATAATGATACCGTAAATCGGAGACGAAGATGCAATGAACAAAATTCTTCTGTTCGAACTAAACGAGGAAAAGAAATATTACTTCAGAAGAATTAGAAATTTTGTGACAAGTGCCATAGCATAAATTTTTGTTAAATGCGAATCTCTTTTGCACTGAACCGTTCTACCTACACTACACGTTGGAAAATGAGCTTCAGTATTTTTAATGCCTAACAGCGTTCTCATGAGGCATGGACAAATATGGTCATCTATTTTTTTTTAAATAGCTGGTCTTATTTTATCTTAATGCTTGAATTAGTGAAAAAATATTACGCTTGATTTTAACATATTACATAAAATATTATGACAAGTGTCATGTCTATTAGTTTGAATTTTTCAATATTAAAATTTTTTGTCAACTAGTTAAAGCGTTCTTGATTCATGCCCAGTTCATGTAATTTTATATTACACAAAGACCAATGCGAACACTGTGTAATATTTTTTTTTTATTTCTGTAGGCTATTTAAATTATAATATTCACGCATCTTTAACTTTTGTTAACGAATTTGGGGAAGACATTCCGACATATATATACTCCAACGTTGCTTAACGTTATACGATTAAATTAAATTAAATTGCAATGGAGCACATACTCCGGTGGCAATTTCCCTAAACACCCATCTTCCCATTTTCCTGCAACCACCTACATTTGACCTCTACAAATTTTAACTTTGAATTCTTTCACGTTTTTGGTAAATTAATTATTCATCATTTCCCTTAGTAACGTATTCCAATCCCTGACACCCTTACCTAAAAAAGAGAATCTTCCCACATCCTTGTGCCTGAAATCCAGTGTCAGCTTGTGGTCATGGTCATCTTTTCCCTTCCATGCACTACTTTTCATACCTACACCAATATCTTTCCATGCCTCATCACCAGTATATGCCTTGTACACTCCCATGACCCTCTTCACCCTCCTCCTGTCTTGCAATGAATCCCATTCCAGCTCCTTTAACATATCTGTTACATGATTCCATTCCGCGAAAATTTCCAGAAACAACTCCTGCATTTGATAGTCAAAATGTGGGTCCTATACTACACTACCATATTCGAGCAATGGTCTGACCAAAGTTTTGTAACCAGATTCCTTTACTTCCCTCGTACATCCCCTCATCACTCTCTCCAACAAGTGCAGAATTTTGAAACCTTTTCCTACCACCTGACCAATGTGTCCTGCCCAGTTAAGCTTGTTATCAAATGTAATGCCAAAATACTTCCATTTCATGTCTTCAGCAAGCAATTCTTTCCCCACCTTATAATCATAACCAACCTTTTGTTTTTTATTTGTGTATCTAATAATTTGACTCTTCTTTGCATTTATCGTCATCCCATGTTTACTAACCCAACTAGATATCCTGTCCAGATCATCCTTCAGCTGTTTGCAGTCCTTGCGTTTTGATCCTTTTATATGGCATCGATGTTCATTGAAATGCAACAGTTTCTTTCATACAGATTTTTTGAACACGCGAATCAATAAAAGTTAATTTTTGATGTAAAGAACAATGTAATTTATTCGATTATTGCTGTTGCTTTGCGATATTCTGATCACTGTGGAGAATTCCGTAGATTCACAAAAATTATCTTTAGTTTTTCCCCCCTTGCTTCGGTCCTTAAGGCTCATCGACGTCATTCTAGCCATGAGAGTAAAGAGATCAAGGAACAGGATGGAATTCGCACATGGAATGGACGAACAGCGATTTGAGGTTTCGAAACAGTGTCTTGATTATATTTATCTTGATTCCTCGTAAGTCGCAGTAATGAATGAATGTGAGTCGTTTTGTAAATAAGATAAAAAATCATTCTTGGAGTGTAATTTCAATTTAGTCGTAAACTGTTATCTTCTAATCTATATATTGAAAGGCATTGTTCGTATGTGTGCCCGCTATAGACTAAAAAACTACTGGACCGATATACGCATGGATTTTTTTACAAAATGATCCGCGTTTTGTTAGAACGGTTAAAACTGTAGAAATACTTAATCTGACCAGTAGAAAGAAACTACCACACACTCGCAATAATAGCTGGTTCAGTACCCACGCCAGGGTACACAGGAAAAACATTTCTTATTTCAATGGTACTGGCAATTGTATGTGCACGAAATAATACTGCATTGGCAATCGCATGATCCGGAAACGATTCATTTGGATGGTTGTCGAACAGCACTTAAATTGCGACTGAGCATACAAAACAATGAAATACCAGCTTGCAACATTTCAAAAGATCAGGAATCAGTAATGTAGTCCAGCAATATAGAATAATAATATGGGACGAATGCACAATGGCTCATAAAAAATCGTCGGAAGCATTGGATCGAATATAGCAAGATTTACGTGGAAACGAACCCTCCACTTGGTGGAGCGGTAATACAGGTATTATTAGAGGGTGATTTTCGACAAATACTACCTATTATTACACGTTCAACAACTACTGATGATCTAAACGCATGTTTAAAAATATCACATTTGAGGAGACATGTTAAAAAATTATCATTGACGAAAAAATGCTTATTAAATTAGAAAACCATCCTTGCGCACAACTTTTGCAATAAAATTATTGGATATTCGAAATGGGAAAGATACCTCATGATTAACTAAAAGTTCCATCATCCCGTGTGGGAAAACCGAGGGATATTTTTGTACAGTCTTTTGACTGGTTTGATGCAATCCTCCATACCTTCTTATCTTGCACTACCCTCTTTATCCTAACATACCCCTTACACACTACATCCTCAAATATCTGTTTCATATATTCTAATCTCTGTCTTCCTCTACAGTTCTTACCTTCCACTGTCCCCTCCACTAAAAAATTAATTAGTCCTGTATGTTTCAAAATATGACTTACCATCCTGTCTCTTCGTTCTGAAAGCCTCTTCCAAAAACTTCTTTTCTCGTCAATCATTTTCAAAATTCGTTCGCTTTGTACTTTATTGTTCACCTAATTTTCAGCATTCTTCTATAGCATCACTTCTCAAATGCTTCAATTTTTCTTCTTTCTGGAATTCCTAAAGTCCATGTTTCGGTTCCATTAAGTGCTGTGCTCCACACATAGATTTTTAAAAAAGTCCCAGAGCAATGAACTTAAAGTTGGCTAAAACAGTAATTACAATATCTGTAATCTAAGGTATAAAAATGCAAGTCATAATAATATACGTAAATCACTAATTTTAAGTAACTTCAGAAATTGAAACCAAACTTCAGTAGCGTTTTGCCTGGTCTACTAGTTAGAATATGAATTTAATTTTAAAGACAACGCAGCATCAGCTTACATATTTACTTTGTTATCTGTTCAAAGAAATCATAGGCGTTTTAACTCGAACTTCACTGATTCATTATACACAAAAGCACACGAAACTTTGATGACTGTCGTTTATAATGACGGTATACAGCGACTAGGCGTCATTTTTTTCGTTAAAGCGAAGCGAAGTTCGTACTTTGTGGAGCCGGGTAGCAGCTTTGAGCTAAGAGGTTGCGAGGCGCAAGCAAACTATAAGACTGAAAAAGAGAGTCAGAGAATGTCAGAAACGTCCGTTGTGATTAAGAACTGCACTGCGACAGACGGAACTGCGAGTATGTTTGAACTGTAGACTGAAGAGCACAGACTTTAACAGTGGCACACGTATGAGGGAGTTATATAAATCTGGGCCACCAGGCGTCACGCTTTAGTAGGCAGGCCAAAATATTATTATCATTAATCATTATTGCCCTTGAGGACAGTGTTTAAACTCAAATTATTCAGTTTTTGTTTGTATTTGTCTTCTTCCTTTTCTCTTCCCAAAACCTCTTCATACGCTCACTGTGTTCCTGTTTCCTTTGTTCAGTCCATTTTGTTCCTGTTCTCTTCTGTATTTTAAATTTTGTGTTCATAATTTTGTTCCTGAAATGTCCCCTTTCCCGTGTCATTTCCTTGCTGATCCCTGAGAAGTCCTCTTCTATTTCCTGGAACCAATTGGTTTTTCTGAGCGAACCATTAACCACATCACAGATCCTCGTTGTGAGTCTAGTGCTGTTCATTCGCTGTAAATGTCCATAGAATTGTAATCTGCGTCTTCTGATCATGTCTGTCAATCTATCTGTATGTCCGTATAGTTGTTTCGTTGGTCTTTTCATCCATATGCCGTCTTTATATATTGGTACAAATTTTTTTTTAAGGATTTTGCGCTCATTTTTTTCAGCTTCCGTAATGCCTGAAGCCCCAATCATGGTTATGTCTGATGCATATAATGCTTCTGGCAGTACCACTGTATTGTAATGTCTGAGTTTGGCCTGTCTTGATATATTTCTTTTGTTATAATATGACCATATGAGTCTGTAAGCCTTCTGAAGTTTTTACGATCATTCCGAATTTGATTGCTTGTTAGATCCTCCTACTTGTATGTATTCCGCTAGATATTTGAATTTCTCGATTCTTTTTATGTTTCCAAATTTTGTGTGTATTGTTTGTACGTTGTTGTTTTGTTTCTGCATGTACTGCGGTTTTTTTTTTTATACGAAATTTGTAGCCCTGTTTTGGCGGCAATTTGATGTAGCTGTTCCAATGTGTCTTGTGCTTCCAGCCTATTGTTGATGAGTATTGCCAGGTCATCCGCAAATGCCAGGAATCTTATGATAGTTTTGGTATATCGTGTTCTTCCTAGCTGTATGTCCTTTGGCCTGTTTTGTCCAATACCATGTTGAATAAAATTGGTGATAATCCATCTCCTTGCCTTACACCCGTGCAAATTCTGAATGGTTTCTTCCATAAATTTCACTTCAGACGTGGTATCAGTGAGTGTTTGTTGTGTCAGAGTCCTTGCATTCTTGTCTATGCCGTATTCTTTTATTATGTCAAAGAGCATCTGTCTGTCTATGGATTCATATGCCTTCCTGAAATCCACAAATGTTACTACGGTGTTGTTTGTTTGTCTTATCTTCAGGAGTGTTCTCAGATTCCAGATTTGTTCGATGCACGATCTTCCTTTTCTAAAGCCTGCCTTGTATTCACCTATTTGTGGATCTATCTGAGGTTCTAGTCTGTTCAGTAGGGCTTTGGAGAGGATTTTATAAATGACTGGTAGCAATGAGATACCTCTGTAATTGTTGGAATCCGTCTTATCACCCTTTTTATGTAAGGGATGTATTAGAGCACATTTCCATTCTTGAGCGAGTTTCTCCGTGACCCAAATATCTGTGATAATTTTATGATTTTTTTTTTGGTGAGATTTTCGTCTCCAAGCTTCCAGAACTCGGCGATAATGCCATTTTCTCCCGGTGCTCCGTTTTCTTTCAGTTGTTTTATGATCTCCTTTATCTCTTCGAGTGTGGGTGGTGTAGAGTCCGGATTTGGTGTAGTTTCAGTTAAGGTTAATTTTCCCGTCGGTCAAAATAATAATAATAATAATAAAAACTAATCTGAAATGATACAGTTCTAAACACATAGTTTAATGCAACAAATATAGTGTCCGGTCTCTTAGTCATCGGCGATGTTCATGGAGAGAGTTATCCCTCCAGAGAGGGTCGAAATGTCGACTACAAGAAATATGACGCAGCGCCACCCGGACAGCCAAGAATCAACTGACTCTGTCCGCGGAAGTCTACGATTACAATAATAAAAATTAAAAAAATGCTCAACAGAAATAAAAAACATAAAAGTAAAACAAAAACGTATACGGAAACAGCAAATAAAAGAAGGCAATGCCAAGACGGCAAGTACTTCTGACAAGAATCCCTTGATCTAAGGGCTATGGGAGATAGAGCCTCTCTCTAATCTATCATTATAACACCATCAATCTAAAAGCATAGTTTGAACCCATATGAAAACAGATATGAAAATGGAAGTTAACTATTTAATGTTAATTACATTTCGGATTCCACGTTAAGCTGTATGTCCCAGAGAAATGGAACTGACCGTCCTACCTCTGACAAAATAGCTTAGTATGCCTCTTTCGGGACGATCCAACAAACTTTTGGGTTGTGGACTAAGTTAAATTTTTTTAAATATTTAATACCCAGATGAATAATACTGTTACTATGGGTGTGATGCTACACTATATCACAGATCAAAACGTACAAAATAAAATAGACCTTACACCTTTTATTTTTGTTTACTATGTTACCAACCCTACCACGTTCCGCGCTCCCTCACACATACAAGACACTCAGAAAACGGCCATTTATTTAATTCTGAGACGAGCGGCTCTCTTTTTGATGCCAACTGGAAACGAATAGACTTTTGGAGGAACAATGCTGTCCTTTCCTAATCCTGGAAGTGCGTGTTTTTTGCCTGGTTATCGAAATATTTGTGACTTTCAAAAAGTTAGGGTTATAGTTTATACTCGCTTATATCCTCATACGGTACGAATACAGTATCCAAATTTATTATATTCTGTCTGCGGACCACCTAAACTATCTTCGCTGATCACATGTTGAGAAACAGTGGTGCAGATGATTGGGCCGAGCGTATAAGTGTATGTATAATGCTCGCTTCTAGGTCGGATAGTAGGTATAATATTGGAATACGAATACCCCATTCTCTGCTGTCATTTGAACATTAATAATGAGATGTAATCAGCATAATCAGTATATTTTGGAGTGTCAGGTCGAAATTTTTTTCATAGGTTATTCCTTTATTTTCTTTAACATTGTAAATTAACATTGCTGTTGAAGATTGTTGTAAACAATGTGGGACTGTTATGTATTTCAGTGTTTGTTAAAATTCCTAATGGTTCAGTGTTTTTTCAGGAAATTCGACTATGAACAAATACATTTTGCTTGGTACCTAAACAATAATAATTTGGGCTCAAAAGAAAAAAAGATTTATATGTTTATCTAATTTATGTTTTTGGAGGCTGGTGTCACAGAAGTGAAATATTTAATCTTAAAACAAGCTTCAATATTTTTAGACGTTTACAATGACGTTGTTAGTTTCTACATATACAATAATTTTACTTTCGTGTTTATCACAAAGGCATAACGTATTCTATGGACTGAAATTATTCTCTCGTTGATCAAAGACTTTCTTTACCACAATGATAACATGATCAGCTATTTATAGCTCGCAATTACAGCTTCATTTTTATATATTACCTTTTAGATTTATATCAGCTGAGGTGATCACCGATTATGTGAAAACATTATAGCTTGATCGCTATCATTTGTGCTTTGAACCTGGATTTTAGACATTTTTTTTGTCCATTTTGAACGTAAAAATTAACTAGCAGTTATGAATAAATTTAATCGTTATCGGACAAACGGTTTTTATGCTTTCCTGTTATTAGGAAATGCACCTCATATTTAGATTTCTAAACTATGATGTAAATTCGGAAAGCTGAGAATCAAATTAGTATACATTTTTCGTATTACGCGATTCATACCAGAACAACTTATTGGTTTTACCGATCGTGGTGCGTGAACGGTATCGCTCTGGCCTCGTATTTGGGAGGTCTTAGGTTCGATTCCCCGTCCGGTTATCCAGATTTGAATTTTCCATGGTTTCCTCTAATCACCACAGGTGATTGCCAGGATGGTTCCTTCAAAAAGGTCATGAACGAATTACTTCTCGTTCCTTGCCCTCGGTCTTTTCCCGCTTCTATTGAACGGAAAAAAAAAAAACACCTTGTCGGATTTAGTTTATCTCTCGCAGCCAATTCGTAGAACGCAATTCACTTCACGTCGGATTTAGTAAGACATAAAGTTTTTAAAGAGAGAGGAAACACTCACCTGAGCTAAGTTACTGATGATAGCTAGTATTTTAAAATTATTGCATTTAGGGAAAAGAACGTTTAAAGTCCAAATGTATATCTATACGAGTATTCAGTGATTTTGTTTATTGAATTCAAAAGAAATTTTAAAAATAACGAATCTTTATGACGTATGTGAAATAGTTCTAAATCTTACGTATACTAACTGCAGATATGAGCTATGACGTTAGCGGCAGAGAACCCTAAGTTATTTCAAGAAACCATATGAAAATTTGGTGTATTGTAGAAAACTAGGTAATTACCTGATATGTTCTGTTTCTTTGAGATATTTCTGTTCAGCATATTAGTTCGTCGACGTATTTTTTTTTCAACTAAAAAAGGAGTAATACAGAATTGCGGAATGTTATTACAAAGTTCCTTCCTTCATCATATTTACTTCCACTCTACAGGAAATACAAATTTGTAAAAGGTAACTCGTTTTGATGAAAAATTCTTTTCAGAAATTTTCTGCGTGTTATATCTCGACCTGGTTGTCGTATATTTATATGCTTTCAAGCTGCTTTCATGACAGAGTGGTAATTTCTGTTATATTTTCGGTGCGCAGCAACGCTCATCTGAGCGGCAGCCAAGCTGCTGGTCACTAAGTGCCTCTGCTAATGGTCCTAATTGATACACTCATGTTCTCGACCCCTACCTACCTCCATTCTCACCTCCTCCTCGCTTAGCCCCCTCCCTCCCAACCCCGAACATAAAACACACGCTCTTCGCCCTCTGTGACCTCAGCCTAGAGTAGGTAACAGCAAATGACCGTCCCGTATTATTCTATAACCCTAGTTTTTACACGCTTTATATTAGCTTGACCTGTATGTTTGTATGTATGAATGTAACTGAATTTTACAACTCCAATTTGACCCACTTCCAGATGTCCGAGCTGTTTGAAATTTCGCACACATATTAAGAACCGGTACTCTCTACATAACTTTTGACAATGACTCTTTCTTTACAAACAGCCAGCGACAAAAAATATAAGACAACTGATATGGCACCCCACGCTTTCTTTACATTAAAGCTAATTTTGTAATCAGTGACTTTATTGTTTAAGCTTGTTCAAAACATTAATTTATCCTGAATTGTGGGACGTTCTATCGTTGTTAAACAAAATCTTAATATAATCGTATGCTTCCGCGGCCAGAGTCAGTTGATTCTTAGCTGTCCGGGTGGCGCCGCGTCATGTTTCTTGAAACCGACGTTTCGACCCTCATTCTGGGGTCTTCTTCCAGGGCAGAATCTTAATATTTAAAGATTATTTTTACCTTTTAGTTCACATTACTACGAAACCTTGTTTTTAGTTTTTTAAACATTTTTTTTTAGATTATGGCTTATTGTTAGCATAAAAAAACCGGGCAAGTGCAAATAGGGTTCTGTACTCTAGTGACTTCAATAGCTATTTTGCATGTAGCAGGTCAGGACGTAATCGCTTGGTACAAAAAACAACGCCATACCCGTTTTTTGATTAAGTAGTCAATTTCGCACCACGTCTACAAATCCACGCCATAGTATCGTCCAAACCGCTTGTTAAGTCATTACATTCAAGAGAAAATTGATTATACGTGTATTAATATGCAATTCAGTTTTATTTAAAATGCTTTTAATACATGGCAAAATAACCTCAGAATAAAAAAATAGACACTACATTACGCGTAAGTATGTTTAGCATTTATCTTTTAAATAAGGGATCTAATTTTGGGAACAAATTTAAGGTTTTAATATATTCTCGGATGAGTAGTCGAATGAGCAGGGTGTTTTCACACGGTATTTCGGCGATCGGAACTCTGTCGCCATCTTCTGGTGAAGTAGAAAATGGTGACAGAGTTTCCGATCGCCGAAATACCGTGTGAAAACACCCTGCTCATTCAACTAGTCACCCGAGAAGATTATATTAATTCTCAACGCCGAGAGAAAGTTCGATCTTATGTTAATTTCAGGTTCGTGGGTAACAGTGTTTTTAACGTAGTTCCGGTAGTAAAAAATGGTTCATGAGATGTGCGTAACTTTTTCACGACAAAGCCACCACCAGTCACAACCATTTAGCGAAAGCTAAACGAATGGTCTCCTCTTTTGATTTCAGTAGTTTGTAACCTTATAGTTAGAACTAACTTCACTGTACTAAAAACAATCGTTATACTGTCTTGCAGTTTGGAATCAATATCTGAGAAACAAGTTTCAGTAACACACTTTCAATTAATTTATGTTACTAGCACATTTATAATAATTAAGTTTGTCAAAGCTCTGTTGTTTAAATCAATAGTCAATAATTATGGTTGTCGTTAATAACCTCCTATCATTTATTAATATTACAAACTTAAGCTAGAGCTATATTGCTGAGCCAGTTTTCGAGCTGTTGCTGTTTACGATTAGATTTTGACAGCGCCTTTGTTCGCGTGGACTATGTCTTTTAAATGGAAGTGAACTTCTGTGCCAGATGATGTCGAAAGACAATATGTTCTGCGATCATACTCTGCTCCTATGAAAGATTTGATAAAACCAGAGATGCGACAATCGTTTTATAACTAAGGTAAAAAATGCAGTAAGCTAAAACAACGATAAAAATGATGCTCTGAATAAAAAGATACCTCGTAGTCGTCATAACTACACATTTATATGGTTAAATAATTCCAGTATTAAAACTTTCTTCTGAAACTCATAGATATTTGACTAAAATGATGCTGTGAGGCGTACTATTTGTTTTCCAGCAGACTTTTACATTCCAAAATTTTGTCATTAATGTTTTTTTGTATTTCTAAATTTAAATTCCACCAAACGCAGCATGAAAATGTGCTGTACATTTATTAATTAGGAAAAAAACAAAATTAAAGAAATTCTGCAGCTGTGGGCGTTGAAATTTAAGCGCTTATGAAGTGTCAGGGACATGTGAGATTTCATAAAATATTTTCACAAAAGATACACCGTTCAATTGGAATAGCTAATAAGCTCAACTAAAACAGTTTTAGCAGTGGTTTTAGGTGAAATGCGCAGAACACAAAAATACAAAGAATTTTGTAAAATAAACCGCCTTCAAGTTCTCAACAAAAATTTATTCAAAGACTCAATAACCGAATAATAGAAACAATATTTGTTATAAATTGTGGTAATTAATATCTGGATTATCCAGTTATCATTACTCTGATACAAATCACATACAGATACACAGAATGATTAAATGAATCAAAAGACGTCAATATCTTTGAAACCAAATAACCTAAACACTGCATGATGGTTATATTCATTCTACAATACTACAAAATCAAATAAAAATGAAATCAGTACACTGGAAAAGCCTTGGAATTGAGACAGTTGTAACTTATAATTGAAACAACTACCCATGTTCTCTTTGTTAATGAGCTTAACAATTCTAATTATGAATGTTTCTTAATGTTTAATGATTATTTCTGACCACAAACATATTTACTTTTAACTATATAGTGGAATGGAATAAGTTCCTTGTTTTAAATTTAATAGTACGTATATGTATGAAGAATCAAGAAGTCATTTGTTTGACACATTAAGGAAGCGGATTTTGCATTGCTAAAAAATTCTATCCTTCTTTAATTTTTAGGAGATTTTTTTTTTTCTGCTCGATGGATAATTTTTACACAAATAACGTCCAGCAGATGGAGAATTTCTAATCTACTCCATTTTACTAATGTTTATAAAAACAGGTGATTACCATTTAGTGTCACAAAACTAATAAAACAGGAACCCTTATTATAGAATAACTACTACTGGCTGTCCATGAATAATTCAACTATCGACCATTGCATAAGCAGCTGTGGAGGGTAACGATTTAATATTTGCTATTAAGGTAGGATATAGGAACGTTCCTTCTCCATCCTAAGTTCTAATAATCTGTTTGTTTAAATAAAGATATCTTAGATGGAACGATTATTAATCTTGAATCCACATGATCTTAAAGCAGAACGAAAGTATTGGGGCTAATTTTTTGATTTTTTAATTTCTTAAGGTATGTGATTTGCTCGGAAAGTCTTCATTAGCTCGTTAACGTTCATTTAAGTCGGGAAGCGACTAAGATCGCACTATTCAATATTTGCCGCTGTGTAAAATCAACTTGTTTGCGCAATAATCTGCTTATCGAGACTGCTACATAAAGCTGATAGGTCATTTCAACTATGAAACGTGGAGATGTTTCACAGATAAATAATTTAAAACACAGTACTTGTATATAAGTTAAAATATACATAACTATGTTTTAATCACAAGCAATTATTCACCATTTATACAACCAAGTTTCCGATCCTCAAACGTTCATGCAGCGAATTTATTGTTGGAATATATAATGGTTTACGTTTTTTTTGCAGTTGCATAGTTTACATTGTCTTGGCTGTAAAAAAATACTTAACGTTAATTTTTATTTGAATCACTTTTGTTTTCACTACTAACAAAATCTTTGCGTCCCACTGATAATTTTATCTTACGCTAATGATCTTTTACTTGAAGCGGTGTTTTGAAGCTGATGGAAATGTGTGGTGTTTTGTGATTTTTCATAAGTGAAAACACGGAACTTTCATATATGCGGTAAGTAAATTTAAAATTACGGTACCTTCAATTTATATGTATTTGTGTTGTATTACTTTATCTCTCAAAATAATTTAAACATTTTTCTTTCAATGTAACAATTAGTCAATACCTCAGATGTAATAGACCATAATCAGATATGACGCATCATAATAAACATCTGTGAACTACAATGCTAACGGTAATGGCTCAATCCGCTAAGTTCAGAGTGCAGAATGAGTGCTGTATGACTATTGAAACCTAATACTTCATGGCGTGTTAGTTGTAATTTTGGTCCAGGCTGCTTCAATATACAAGTAAAACTACTTCCGTCATTTCCGAAAGCAACTTAAATTACAAATAAAAACTCAGTTCCTTATTCCTTATGTGTAACTAGGAATGTCAGTTGCAATTCTCGTCCAGGCAGCGTTTCAACCTAATATTCCGCTAATATTACTGCTCGAAAAGCTAACTTCTCTCGCAAGGGCGTTATTAATTTTTATCTCAAGCAGCATCATTAGCAGAGGTTTTTGATAGAGTGTAATGTTGACAATTATCATTCCGTGGTGTTACGTAAGAAATTATGATTTTAGTTTTTATTTCTGAATTATATTTCTTTAAAGGGCGCCTTGTTGCTGAAGTCATACTTCATGCAGACGACTGTAGTTCCATTTCCTGGGCTAGAATTATAACTGACATTGCACCGTACAGCATGAGGTACTAGGATTTCAATATTTAAATTTAAATTACGTTAATTACATAAACGCCATATTGCTAACGTCAGTAATCATTTCCTTGTAAGTTGTTCCTTCCGCATCTTGACGAAGCAGAGGTTCCAATGAAAAAACCCCGGGAATTTCTAGTTTCTTCATTTTTCTTTTTAATAGTAGTTTATATCGCGATACACGATGTCACCCGTATGGCGTTCATAACACACCGTTAATGAAAGAAGCTTAAATTGCTAATTTAAACTAAATTCCCCGTGTCTTATATTCTAGCAAGAATTTTGGTTATCACTCTGGTCCAGGCTGAATTTCAATCTACCCCCCATGACGTCATTTGTCGCGTTATAAACTTGGCTCTTTTTTTAAAGAAAAGAAAAAATTATCTGTATAATGGTGGAGCACTAACTATTTAATTGCTTGTAGTTTCAATGGTGTTCTGGTATTGCTGAACGTTTGTGACCTATAAATATGGTTGATTGGTTACTCGTAATAGCAATGAGAATAACAGGTTTCTTTACACATGTCAAAGCGCTTGACGAACAGATAGGTGGATTAAGGACATAATTCACTGAGTGGAGATAGAAAAGTGAACGGGATGTTAGTGGAAGAGGAAGAATGTGCGAAGTATCGAATGCTTTTGGAAGGCTTGTGCTTCAAATAAATCTAGCCAATGGCTGTAGTGTTCCAGGATACAGGATTAAATTAAATTAAATTGCAATGGAGCGCATGCTCCGGTGGCAATTTCCCTAAACACTAATCTTCCCCCTTTTCTGCATCTACCTACATTTACCTTTTACAAATTTTAACTTTAATTTCTTTCAACGGGTTTTGGCAAATTATTCATCATTTCTCTTGGTAACTTATTCCAATCCCTGACATCCTTACCTAAAATAGAGAATCTTCCTACACCTTTGTGCCTGAAATCGAGTGCCAGTTTGTGGTCATGATCATCTTTTCCCTTCCATGCATTACTTTAAATTCTTACACCAATATCTTTCCATGAATCATCACCAATATACGCCTTGTACACTCCCATGACCCTAGGATAGTGATGATGACGACAGGTAAAAAAAAAAAAAAAAATAAATTGAGATTACTAAATCACTGTAAATTACTTATTGTTGTAGTACAAGCTTCATTTCAAATTACCGCATAGATTTCTTGGGTTGATACTTTCTATTTTTTTTTTTACACATTATATCTGTAATCACTACATATCGGAGTTCTCACTACATTAAACTGTCATTGCATATATCGAAATTTAATTTGTAACAGCAGGGGAAATTTAATTCTGTACTGGTTGTAATTCAACCCAGCAACAATTTTGTTGCTAGAAAACCGATACTTGAACATATGACATAATGTTGCCCTGAAAATCGCACTGCTTTTCATTTGGCGAATAATTTAGATCGCGATACACGTCGCGAATTACATGGAACTCATGAAAACAACTTATTAGTTACTAATAATAACCAAATTCCTCTTGCCTTACGCTGTAAAAATAATATTCTTGTCCTGGATAGATTTTAACCTAGCAATAATCTCCTCTTATATTGCCGCTGCTTAATAAAACGACGCAGACAAGCCTAAATACGTGAAACATATCGCAAAGTACATTTCGCGAAATAACATTGTCTATATCAGGATCCCTAGTCCGCGTACCATAAACTATCCCAATTAATTTTAACTTGCACCTTCAGCATGAACTGCAACTGAGTTAAGCCTCGCGCAATAATACATTCGGTGTATCGCCATGTAATCTAGACCTTCCCTTGAATACCAGTAGTCAATAAACGATCGGTCTGGAAGCTCAGTGGGTAAGCCATTCGTTTTCTAAATTCAAGGTACCGAATTTAAAACACGCCGTAGCCAGGAATTTTGAGATAGGCCAGTTCGCTCCGTGGTTTGGATTCCATGTAAGTCTGTGGGTCCCAGAGGAAATGAACTGGCCTTCCTACCTCCGAAACACTGGCTTAGTTTGCCTTCTTTGGGAGGATTCAGCCAACCTTCGGGTTGTAGCCAATAAGTGATTGACGTCTACCCAACTCAAACGCGATTATTCATGGCTGCATAGCTCCAAATGTAGGTACGTCACCAGAAATTGTTCCATATTTCCAGAGGTGTTGTTACGTATTTTACTACATGATTTCGAGATATGTACTCAGCACAGGAAAAAAAATTTCTTTTTTCAATGGTACTGGTAACCATACATACACAAAACGATATCGCATTGGCAATCGCTTCATCTGGAGTTGAGGCAACTTTTTTGGATAGTTGTCGAACTGCACAATCAGTACTAATATTGCCATTGAATATACAAAATAGTGAACTACCAACCTGCAACATTTCAAACACATTAGGATTGAGTAAAGTACTCCAGCAATCAAGTTATTAATGTGGGATGAATGTATAACGGCGTATAAAAAATAGTTGGAAGCATTGAATTAAACATTTCGAGATTTACGCGGAAACGAATGGCCATTCGGTAGTGCGGTAATATTATTAGCAGGTAATTTTCGACAGACATTACCTGTTATTTCTCGTTCAGCAGCAGATGAACTAAACGCTTGTTGGAAAACATTCGTTAAGACATGTCAATAAATATTTTGTTGATGATAAAGTATTGTTAAATTAAAAAAAAAAGATCCTTCTGCATAACGTTTCGTGATAAAATTATTGGATATTGGAAATGGAAAAATTAGTTAATAGGCAATTATACATTGCCTGTTTTTTTGTATATATGCCATATGTAATCACCAGAAACAGTGTATATCCAAGATCATTATAATTAATTTAATTGAATAAGACAATAATCACAATTTATGTAATCCAAAACATAGAAGTAATGACGTTTATTTAAACGTCTAATGTTAACTAAAATTTATCTCAAATTTTCAATTATGTTCATTATAATTTTTAAATTTACTCAAACCTAGAATAGCGAAACATTTGCTGGTCATCTAGTTTCCTATAAATAAAAGAACTGGATTTGTAACGAAGTTACGATGAAAAAAGAATTACCCATAGCATTAATTGTACTATTTACTGCGATTCTGTTAAGTTATTTTGTATTTGTTTCGGATTTTCAGCTCATTGGATATATAAAACAAAGGCCTATACCGACACAAACAAAATTGAACCTACCGTAGCTCTCCTTGGACCATGTTACTATTACTGCTAATCATCAAAAAATGGCGGTAGGAAAAATTACTCTCTTGCATCACAAAATGGGCAGATTCCTCTTTCCAAAAACAAAATGTGTTACATTCGTCTTCAGCACGACGCCCTAGATGAACCACAAATTTAGTCATAATTTCACAGGATCATTTTAGGCCCTTTGCCTTCAGTGGTTTCCATCTCTCGATACAAAGCTAAAAATAGACAAATATAATAATACAAAAACACTGTTTTGCACAAAGCTTCCAGGTTCGCAGACAGATTTCAATATTCACGATTTTATCTTAAATCATCTTCACGACCCTGGTGTTCGAAAAGCCTCAGTATTTGAATAAATTACTTCTTGTAGAGTGAAAGAGTTATGCTGCACACCTGACAAACGCAATGGTTGTTAATGAATTACTGTATTTCGTAGCTGCTGGTAATGATTCTTTAAATACACTGTGTTCCTACCGTAATGATATTTGCCATTTTGCAGAGTAATATGTGTGTTATTTACGGACGATATTTAGCCTTCGTGGGAGAGCGAGCTGTATGTATGTATGCATTATGAGGTTTAACTGTGCAATGTGATGAGCATTTAGAGAACATCTGCAATTTTAATCAGTTTCGTTTCCAGTATAAAGCTTTGTAGCTGCATCCACAGATAACATCAAACATTAGGCCTATTAGAATGTGTAATCCGTTAGGTATTTACATAGATTAGATTGTTATCTGAAATTCATAAGGTTGGTGTTGGAAGCAGCTGACATGATAAATGTTCCAATGTAACATTCAGGTAGATCAACGAATTATAAAAATAAGATTATTGGGTAAGAAAGGATTGAAAAATGAATAATGTGGATAAAAATTGTTGGAAAGAATTCTAATGATAGCTTAAATCAAAATATCTTCCTCTAAACAATTACATCGGCTTTATGTCTAATTCTTAATTCGTTTGTGATGATTGATCACGGTTGATTTATCTTTCCTCATTTGTTAGATAATTTCAAGGTTTAGTATACATGGTTTCGACATGCTTTGAGAGCTGTTGATCCAAACAACTGTTTTAGTGTTTGAGAGAGTACAAGATGAGAGTACTCATTTACTAATATTACCCATTAGGTACGTTCATTAAATATTATTATATTCATGATTAATTTATTTCGCTTACTTTGCTTACATTATTGTCAGATATACCCAGACTGTTACTAATTTGAATGCTTGTTTAACAGAAATTTCTGGTTCCTTTTACATTGCATTGATGATAGTCAGACAATTAGTGCGAAAGAGAATGTGGTAATCAGTTTAATCAAATAATTTTATCTCCCGAATTATAACATTGTAACTTACGCTGTCTGTAGTAGTGCGAAATGTTTTGAGTAAAACGTGTGGTAAAGAATAACCAAAATCTTCAACGGGTTCACTGAGAAGGAGTATTTGTATTTTGAGATCATTTTTATTCTGTTCATACCTCAGTTTTGTTAGTATATTGTGTATTCACTTTCTTACAAGAAGAATATCAATCTACGACATCTGACATAAAGAGCGTAGGATTTTTTCAAATTACTTATGAAAAAATACTCGTATTTATGTAAATAGTTTTAATGCTTTTCAGCTAGTGTCGGTATGGAATGGGACCATTTGTTTGTATCTACCTGGCAAAAATATTTCTTCTCTTCTCCCATTAGAAATTCCCATCGCCATTTTCAGAAATTTGTTAGAATTCTTTTACTGTTTAATTGAATTGAATTGCAATGGATCGCACGCTCTGGTGGTAACTTGTCTAAACACCCAATCCTACCCTTTCTTGCACCCACCTACATTTGCCTTCTACAAATTTCAATTTTAAATTGTTTCGCCGTTTTCGGTAAATTATTCATCAACTCTCTTTGAAACTTATTCCAATCTCTGACCCCCTTACCTACGGAAGAAAATCTTCCCACAACCTTCTGCCTGAAATCGGGTGCCAGCTTGTGGTCATGGTCATCCTCTTCCTTCCTTGCATTTCTTTTAATTCTTAAACCAATATCTTTCCATGCCTCATCGCCAGTATACGCCCCGTACACTCCTATGACCCTTCTCATCTTCCTCCTGTCTTGTAATGAATCCCATTCCAGCTCTTTTATCATATCGGTTACTGATTGTGTTCTGCGGTAATTTCCAGAGACAAATCTAGTAGCCATTCTTTTCACCCCCCCCCCCCCCAACTCTTGTATTAGATACTCAAAATGTGGGTCCCATACTACACCACCATATTCGAACAATGGTCTGACCAAAGTTTCCTAATCCGATTCCTTTACTTCTCTCCTACATTCCCTCACCACTCTCTCCAACAAGTGAAGGATTTTGAAATCTTTTCTTACTACCTGTGCAATGTGTCCTGCCCAGTTGAGCTGGTTATCAAATATTATGCCGAGGAATTTACAAATCTTCAACAAGCAATTCTTATCACACCTTGTAGTTATTATCAACTTTTAGTTTTTTATCTGTGTATCTAATAAGGTGACTCTTCTTTTCATTTATCTTCATCCCATGTTTACCAAACCAGCTGCAAACAACCGAATTTCTGATAGTAAACCATCAACACAATCATTCATTACAATAATGAATAGCAATGGTCCCAATACGCTACCCTGTGGCACTCCCATTTTTACTTCCACTTCTTTTGATACTGCACTTCCTACCCAAATGTTTTGCTTTCTATCTTTTAAAAATTCTTCTATCTAACAAATCACTTTCTCATCAACTCCTATAATTTTTACCTTATTGTTCTACCAAACATATAATGTTATTCTACCTACGCCTCTCACATTGGGAATATCATTGGGTTCTATACTCGTTCATGTATTTGAGAATGCACATAACTTTAAACAATATTTTACTTTTGATTAATTATAAATCAAAACAAGCAAATTAATGTTATAGAAGCTTGTTGGCCGAAACAATTGAGGTGACTAAACTGAAGAATAAATGGTGCAGTCGGTGTAGGTGAGCTCACGTAGCTTGGAGTTTGGTTGCTGAAAGAACTGTCTCAAACTGTTCAACGTATAGCGGAGGCCACGGCTCCGCTCGTAAAACCTTCATACGCTTTCACCGTGGTAATTGGATCTGCGAGGTGGACTGTGGGGTTCAGAACAGAGCGTCAGTCTTCATCAAGAGTTGGTCTGCCTGTTTTCGGTAGAGTTTATAATGCCAATAGCAGTCGAAATACTAAAACCCATCACCTTAGTTTCTCCAGATATTATTCATACTGTGCGAATTTCACATGTCACCTATTTATGGCACTGGTTGGTACGTGTGTGTGAAGTTGAACATAATTCGAATAGTACTACTTTAACATATAATTTAATATATAATCTCTGGTAACAAATTCCTGTTGAATTTGACAGTGTACTGATAGAAGTTGCAATAATAAAAGCATTTAGATAACAGCGGAGAAATTAATGGTGATTGATGGAAGGTAATCATCACTTCTTGTTAAGGGACCGTGCACAAACTACGTGGCTCGGTCCAGGGGGGGGGGGGGGAGGGGTTAGCTGGAAGGCTACGCTGGGCTACGTGGGGAAAGGGTAGTTTCCGAGCCAGGCCATGTAGCTTTCCTTTCATAACATTTTTCACAGTTAAAATGAGGAACAGAACTCACAATATCATGTGAATATTTATTTCCCTTAGTTAATTATCTCCGTATGTAATTTACAATAGTCTGACAAGAAAAAACAGTACAAAATGTCTTTTGGAATCAAAAGGGAAAAAAGCTACGTGCTACGTGGGGGGGGGGGGGAGGGGGTAGAGGCAAAAGGCACGTAGGGCTACGTGGGGGGGAGGGGGGTTCATAGGAGGCCAAAATGGAGCTACGTGGTTTATGCACGGAAGATGACTCGGTTAGTAAAGATAAGAGTACATCATTCATAAAGTTCTTTGTTTCAAGTTTTAAACTAATTTAGCTTGACATATACGGATCTGTAAGTACTTAAGTTTTGTACATGTATTCGTATTGGTATTGTGCAATACATACACTTCCTCTTTACAAAACATTCATCAAATCTATTCCTCATTTACGACATACTGATGCATCTTGAGGTTATTTCTTCCGCAATAGTTGCACCTCGTGCTTTTTGTAGTATCATTGGTTGCAACTATGTTCTTGGGATGTTTAACAAAATACCCACACAATCAGTCCGTGTAACACGAAGAATTAAAGATGGAATCCTTACCAATCGGCAGTTTGATGTTATACTTATAACTTCCTTTACATTTCTTACCAATAGCTTTAGATTAAAGAAATTTATCAGCAACATCAGAGCTCCTCAAACATAAAAATTTACTTCTGCATCCTTCTTACCGAGAGATTAACAGGCTTTTAAGTAGAATGACTTATTTTGTTACCAGTTTTTAAACAGACAGTTAACTGTCAGCAATCGAAAATTGTTGACAGTTTCCTTTTCAAGCTATTCATTTTACCATCTATTGTCATATTCAGAAAAGTCTCTTCGGAATCTTAGAAGTATATCGAGGGGCTGACTCAGAAAATAGTATCATGTTTAATGTCACAGATGATGTGCAGTGTAAGGTAAAGGTCACGTGGTTACTACAGCTACTGCCGCTTCTCTCTGGATGCGCCGAGGTAGAGCTTCGCATGCCCCTTACTACATTTCCGGTCAGAGCCAGGCGTCAGCCATTCTTTACCTTAACGTAGAGTTTCTTCCAAGGTACTCATTGGATAGCAGGCTGAGTGTACCCGGGGAGTCCTTCCGGACGTTCAGCCCTGCTTAAGCAAAAAAAAACAAGTTATAGTGCTTTCATTTAAATTAATTATAAAAATTGTTAAGTATCACATACGTAAACAGTTTCAATTGAAAAATTTATCTGTTTAAGTACTGCAAGACCACATTGTATTATCATTTAAGCAATAATAGTTAGCTGGTTCATTGAACTTGATTATAACTATACACCATGTAATCTACTAGTTTAAATTGAAACATAATAAATTTTAGACTAAACAAATCAAATGTTTGTTAAAGAAACGTTGTAAGAGTAAATTTCATGGAAATAGTTCCATTATGAATTATTTATGATACTCTATAGGTTCACACAAAATGCGGCGCTAAAAATTACTCATTACAGCGTGTTTACTGCCGTATGATTTAAGAGAATTTAAACAATTAAGGATTAATTGATTACGTCCCACATAATTTAGGAAGTCATCTCTAAATCTTTGCTATTAGAGTAAGATGGTTTAGTTTTATGTAACCATCTTTTGGAACAAAGATCTTAAAGTTGTTAGAGTATTCTAGTTAAAAACAGTATTACACCTCACCCGTACCAAGGTGTTGAATGTTCCTATGGAGTGTATTAAGCTTCTACAGCAAACTTCCGGGGTAATGTTTAGAGAAATGTTCTTTCGTTATCATTACCAGTGAGTAAATATTATTAAATGTAGCTGTTATCTGCGGATAATTGTAATATGTATTTTGTAACGTGTGATGCCCTGAAGCAGAACAGGTAAATTGCTTGAAATTTCTTGAACGGCAGCCGTCCCCTGGAGTTAAGCTTGGCCGACTTTTAGAAAGGCTCAACAGAATTTTCGGAACGTCACCGAAAGTCGAATAACAGGACACAGTTTCTATAAACACGAAACCCACTTAAGGGGAATTTACAAAATGATATTGACTCTGAAGATTTGTTCTGACGCGAGGACGTGTGACGTACAGAAAGTAGCAACGATTTAAAGTTTACACGTTTTATTACAGGAAAGTTGGCTTCGTTCTCAAAGAACGCAATGTTACGTGTGGTATAACAGCCGATGAAAACTGGAAAGTGTGACAGAAAACATGTAGGAAATTGTAATTTAACAATTGGTATTGTTGTTAATTGTTGTTGAATGTTAGTTTCTAAACCTATAATCGAGCAAGGACAAAAAAAATAAAATAAAAAAAACCCATTAAACCATTATTGGAGTATACATCAGACTCCCTGCTACACAAGCATGTCTGCAGGTCACAGTTTCATGTAACAACCTAATTCCGCTATGACTTCCGCAGTCAGATACCTTAACCACTGAGTCACCAGACCACAACAGATAAGCTGTTAACATTAGCATGTTGGTGATGCGAACCCATAAGATTTTACCCATTCAAAAATCGCCCAACGCGCGTAAAGAAGATTTCACTTCAAAAACTAAAAATCTCACTTAGTCCACAACGGGCAGGTTGGTCTAATCTTCTCGAAAGAGATGTACCAAGCTATTGTGTCACAGGCAGCAAGGCCAGTTCCTTCATCAGGGGCCTACAGTTTAACGTGGAATCAGAACCACGTGATGTCCCGGCGTAGCTCATATAATCACATACAATTCCCTTTTTTATTTATGGATTTACTCCTCGTCGACGTTGAGGTCATTAGAGGCGGGATGGGATTGGGAACAAGGAACGGGAAGGAATTTGGCCATGGACATATGGAGGAAGCATCGCGGCATTCGCCTGGAGTGTTGGGGGAAACCATGGAAACCCCAAATCTGGATGCCCGGACGGGGATATGAACCGCCGTCCTCCCGAATGCGAGGCCAGAGCGTTAACCGCTCACCCACCACGTGCGCTATACATCTCATAAAAATTCCTGCCCACCACCGGACTTGAACCCACGAGCGGAGAGAGAAATTATCGGAAGAAAACGCCTTGACCGCTGAGCTACCTGACCGCCTGGTTTTGAAGTACACTTGTGCCAAGTACTATCAAAATCGGATAAAATCAGTGGGTCTGTATGAACAGAAAATAAGGTGAGAGGGGGGTGGGGTGGGAGGGGGGGGAAATGAGAAGAGCGTTTAGGTTTTTGTAAATAAAACGTAAACAGAATTTTTCTATTTGTTTTAAAGTATACGTATGCAAAGTTCCATTAAAATCTTATAAAAACGGTGTGTTTGCATTAAAAACATTGGCAAAAAAAGAAAAGAAAAAAGAAATCAAATTTTCATTTTTATGTATCAGATACGAGTATAATATTACTTTTAGTGCTGTCCAAGCGCAACACGTCATATTTATAGCTACAGATATACTGTTAACATTAGCATGTTGGTGACGGGAACTCATATTTCACCCATCCAAAAAGCGTCCAACGCGCATATCATATAAGTAACACGTCATAGCATGTCGATGACGGGAAGTCGCGAACTGTATAGTTCTGTACGAGTATTAGTTGCCAGGTTAACGGCGTAGATCTCAACGACAGCGGAGAAGGAGACCTTTGGAACGATGGAGCTGGCGGGAGAGGCATTTGACCACTGTACGTCCGGGGGACGGCTACAAACAAACGTCTGACTCATAGTGAGCGACTGAATTTAGGCTGGGCAACCTCCTTCCTGCGTGAAAAGGAACGGAACACTACCATATTATAATTCCCAAGTACTGTATGCTACAGTACTGTACTAGTACATGCAGAGGTAAATGACATCTAGGAAAGCGGAAACTACATGAACCTGAAGAGGAAGGCAGACAAAAGGAGAACATGGGGAGCTATCAGGGTTTAGGGCAGAATGTTGTTAGTGATGATGGTACTACACAATCTAATGATAAAGAATCGTGCGCCGAGGCCAGCCGAATTGAACGACGCGGGAGCGATGCACCGCCCGCAGCAAACCAGACTTATCGACCCAGCCGCGTCATTTATCGAGCAGCGGCGTGTTAGCAAGTGGATTACCTGCCCAAACCGCAATGGCCGCAACAGCCCGCCGTTAACGATAAGCCGAGCCAGGGGAGTCATAATGTTTGCCTTCTGGACACAGCCCTACGTTTCCGGCACGCAACATCGGGGCTTGTGCTGTCTATCTCACTTTTTAATAAAAAAATATTTCACTCCAGTCCTACGCATAGAGTGTTATCAGAATTTTGGACCAGATTAGGAAGTTCTCTGAGTTTGCATATATTAGCTATCTTTTTGGAATGGAACAAAACGGAACATCACATACCGAGAAGATACTTGTTTACTAAGCAGCTGCAGAACTTGTACATACAGTTGTTAAAGCTGTTATCAAGCGTCTGTTACACTGGTATATTTAAAACGAAAGTTTGAGGCATTTGACATTACTTCGGAGGAGTATCGTGTGTATAGTAGTGTAGCAGTACAATGGCTATAATTCATTTATTAACACTCATTTGTGCGAGGTGAATTCAGATTTAAATTCTAATTTGAATTCAGTGCCTCGTGAAAGAAGTAAACCTCGAAGTTGGTACCATTGCCTCGGATGGAAGTAATAAGACAGTTCTAGTTCGCGCGAGTCTGACAGGCTGGGGTGAAATAGTAAAAGTTTCAACGCAGGTCAAACGATGTTATTTAATATAGCTTGCAAATAAAAACGTAAAACCAATTAGAAATTTGTGAAAGACATTAAAGCCAGTTCACTGAGGAAACTTTGTCAGACTTAAGAGTATACAAACGAAATAAAGTTACCGTAATTGGCTTAGAATCCACTTCAGTCTCGAGGTTTTAAAACTGCATCAAAACTATTTTTTTTTTCAAGTGGTACATACGCCACGGGAATGAAAGCACCACTGCATTGGAAACAAGCGAGACTATATTAAAAATAACGTTTCATAATTCCTTTACGAAGTTACTTTTTGAACAAATAATCAAACATAATTTTAACGCAATATGTAGTTTTAGGATAGTTTAAAATGGTGTATTTATAGAGAAAACTGTCATAAAAATTAAAATAGTATCAAACTTAGATTGTTTTTGTCCTAGAATTTTTGTTATGGATTGTTTAAAAAAAAACTTAGTGTTGGCTAAGAATAAGTGTCCCACAGCATAAATCGGAGTTCTCGTATAAGAAAATAGGGATTACTGAAAGCTTGAAGCCCTGCCCACGATATTAATTCAGGTTTCCCGATTGTTGCATTCGGAAGCTAACTTATATTTACTAGGCTTGCACTGTTCACTGTACCGTATTGAACTGGACTGGATAAAGGTTATAATGTTTTATAGTTAATTGGTTTCTCTAAGCAGCTTTCATCAATGGCAACTGTATTTCAGTTTGGAATGAAAAATTTTGGATGTACTTAGTCACATTCGCCTTTACGAGATACTTACATTCCAACGTTAATTTAGTTGATTGGTGAGTAAATGGGCTTCCATGCCAAATAGTGCAGACGGAAAAGGGGATGCTGTGCATCGTTATTTAAAGTCTGGTACACATCAAGAAATACATTGTATGAAAGATGAGAACTTTTCACACAGTTAATACACTGGGAAAGTCTTCATTCAAGCAATAAATTGTTGCTTGATGACTAAACTTTTATTACATAGGTATATTAACACATACTTAGTCTTTGGGGATGTGGTATTTAAGTTTAGAATCTTACTGCAAGATAATAATGTGATGCTTGCCGTGCAGATTTCGTGTCATAACTGAATGATGATTTCGAATACAGATCAAGAACAGGCAAAATTACTCGCGATATAAATTATGAGTCGTATTCTCTGCATGTTTGGATTTTAAATAATTCATTAATGTGGTATTTTTGACAGCAGTAATTTTATAGTTGTCTCCTGTATGTGCTATTTTTACCTTTTGATTTGAGGTCCGTTGAGTAATGTTCGCCAGGTTGTTTTATTCACAACATGATCATAACAGTTATTTCAGTTTTTTGTGTGTTGTAGAGCTATGGAGCTGACTCCCAACCACACTATCTACATCAACAACCTGAACGAGAAGATTCGTCCGGAGGAGTTTCGGAAGGCGCTGCATGCCGTGTTCTCGCAGTTCGGGCCGATTCTGGACATCATAGTTCGGCGCTCCCTCAAGCTCCGAGGACAGGCCTTCCTGGTGTTCAAAGACCTGACAGCCGCCACGGCAGCCTTGCACGCGATGCAAGGCTTCCCCTTCTACGGCAAGCCCATGCGCATTCAGTTCAGTCGCACCGACTCGGACGTCATCGCCAAGATGAAGGTATACACGAATACTAACTACTAAATTCCACCCCTCAACAGATGTAGTATGAAAGGTGACAAGAAATAACAGATTCTTAAAATTCCTTTATCGGATCTCAAGAACTGCGAATTGCTTCGATCTCTGAGGGTATTAATTTATAATTTCTACTGAAATCTGCTGTTTTATAATAAATTAGCCCCAAAGGCCGTATAAAATGACGGGTTTAACGGAGTGTTAAGGTAATTTATTTCTCTGCAGTTGCTTAACTGAATAGAATTGTTATAAAATAAAGCTCATTGTAATTTATCGTTCCTTGTGCTGTAGCAAAAAACTTCAGTTGTCAACTTGGTCCTGGTTGCATTTCAGCCTAACCAAACTCTCCACTAATATTGCTGCTAGAAAAGTAAAGCTTCAATCACGCGCGAATTAATACATTCCCTGTATCGCATGTCAGTGTCATCATGCATCTCGATATAAGCTTGATCCCAAATCTTCACAGATTCTTACACTTTTCTTTCTTAATACCTGTGATGAAGATCGAAATTTCAGCGGCTGAGACAGCTTATATCGGCTGAAATATTGACCCCAGTTAAAACGAAGAATGCTAAAAATAAATCTTAACAACTTACGCTATGGCACGTAATATTTAATTGTGGTTTAGGCCACATATATCGCGATCAATTTGGAACTTCTTTCATTCGAACCATGTAATGATTTCAGTGAAGAAACTAGATAATTAATATGCCAATTTAAACGCAATACATACTTTTCTTTCAGTGTTCCTACAATTAACGTCTTACTGTAATTCCTCGAGCTTTGCACTGTAGCAAAAGGTTTCAGTTTCCATCCGGGTCCAGGTTGCATTTCAACTTAACCACATACTACGCTAAATTTGTCGCCAGAACAATACTTCAATCGCACGCATATTAATACATGAACTGTACCGCGTTTTAGTGGTAATAATGAATCGCGATATAAATTTGATCAAAAATCTTCAACGGTTTTTGCACAATTCTTTTTTGTTATCCGTGATTCAGACCTATATTAAAAAGTTTGAATGGCTGACACAGTTGCTGAAATAATAGGCTCAGTAATATTATACAGTGAAAGCAAAGGAAATTAAAATAATTCTTATAAACTTACATTATGCCTCGTAATATTTGTTTTAAGTGTAGTGTAAGATGCACAGATCGGCATTAATTTCAATAATAGGACAGTTTAAAAATATTTTGGAAATAACTAAATTATTCATGCCCTCTGCCGTAACGTCAAATACCATTTGTAATTCTGATCCATGCTAAGTAACAATCTAACCAAAACATTCACTACATTGATGCTCGAAATACAAATCTTTTATCTTACATATCTATGGACAAAGAATTTAAGGAATATATCAAAAGAATATTATGTAAATACAAGCATCTAATGATTGATATGACGACTGCCCTGTACGGCTAATACCGAGTGGCTGATACGTGGGTCCCAAAAATAAAACTGCACAACAATGTAGGGCCATAATTGGGATAATTACCGTGGTTCTTTCTGTCTGAGGCTCTCTGCTAAATCTCCAACCTCAGAGTCGACCAGATAAATAACAAGATCCGACGACGAGACACTGTTCAGCTGTCGCTAAACGAGGAGTCATCACAAACTAAGGTTACAAGGATTACTAGAGTGTCGTCCTTTATAGAGGAATTAGTAATCTGCGGTAATTCTAAGACATGCGGTTGGCAACAGTGCGGAGTTTCAACCACCCGCCACCTACAGCGCTAGTTGAAGGTAAACACAAATGGTGACCGTTTGGAAAACTGATCTCGCAAAGAAATACGCTCAGATATTCGATTTGTGTGGGTGAAAATGTAACCACAGCTGAAATTTACCGGCAGCTGGTAGGGTTTTACGAAGAGACTGTAATGTCTCGTCAGTATGTCACAGAATGCGGTCGACAGTTTGGGGCCGGTAGAGAAAACGTCGCCGACGAAGATCGCACCCCTCCCCCCCTTCAGCCCGGACCTCGCTCAATGCGACTTTCACCTTTTCCTTCATTTGAAGGAGCATTTAGGAGGCCGACGATTTGTTTCACACGAGGAGGTGAAACAATTCGCGATAATGTGGCCGACCACACAAGGGCAGAATTTTCCCAGAAGGAATATTCAAACGCAAACCACGAAGCGAAAAGTGCCTATGTCGCGTGATAACCGAGCGAGAGCCGAACTTACCCACTGTGGGTCCGTCCCAGCGTCTACTTACTGCCAACTGAGGTACTTCCGGTTTCCAGCCGGCATCTGTAAGTTCCTAGCTGGGATAAAATACATGCACAGAGACTTAACTGGTTTAAAATTGGGACGTAGGTGCTCCTTGAATAATGTAAAGAACTACGGTTACTTGATTTATTCGGCGAGAGCAGTTGTATGGTACAATTTCAATCGACTGGTACATAAAATCAGCATTCCTAGTATTAGAATAATGGACCATAGGATCCGGTGTTGAGACAGAAATGCATCACAAGCCAGCAGAGGGAGGATTCTTGGAAAAATGCCCAAAATGGCTTGATTAGACCGTCACTACTAAAAATCACATCGCAGACTGGGGCGAATCGTGCGCGCAAAAGGGCGCCCTCGATTCCGGAAGGTGGGGAAAGCCTTCCTCTCATTGGTTGACAGTCACTACGAACACGCGTGTGTATCACGTGCCCATAGTGTGTTAGCCTCATGTACTCGTCGTGCTGTGCAGCTTTCCCACAGTAAGGACTGCTAGCCAAGCGGCCTTGGCTTGGTGTCGTATACTAGCGGTGTAACCTTCCTGCTACCGTGCTAGCTTGGAAGTACTCTGTCTTCATTATTACTAAACTCTATACTAACATCTATATAGAAATCAGCTACCGCGACACCTAAACCGATATAGAGATTATGTCGAAAAATAACCTAATGTATATGCTATCGGTTAGTTGTAAGAAATAAAATGTAGACGTTTCATTGTAGGCTTCGTAACCTCAGTTTCTCACCATGTCTCGTATTTATCCGCATAATAACTAAAAATAATTAGTTGGGCCTAACAAGGCTTTGCTAAAACGATGTTGAATATATGAGAAAAATAAAATACAAACATTTAGGTTAATTTGGGTGTGGGGAAGGGCACTGTGATCTTACAGCGTGGATTTGTTGTGCAGGGCACCTATGTGGAGCGCCCCAAGACTAACAGGACAGCAGCATCGCAGCAGCGACGACGCAAGACGACCGCCTCCAGGTCTTCAGCGACCCGCCGGACACACCCTCAGCCACCGGCGTCGCCGCCCCAGAGCCCGCCGCCCCCACCGCCGCCTCCACCACCCCCGCCCGAGCAGCCGCCCAACCACATACTGTTCGTCAGCAACCTGCCTTCGGACTCCACCGAGGCTACCCTGTCGCTGGTGTTCGGGCAGCTGCCAGGCTTCAGGGAAGTGCGTCTGGTGCCTAACAGGGCAGACATCGCCTTTGTGGAGTACTACGAGGAGCAGCAGGCAGCTGCGGCGAGACACGCATGCCAGGGCCTGCAGCTGCGGCGGGGGCAGCCCATCAAGGTTACATTCGCCAAGAAGTAGCGGGAACACCAGCTCACTATCCCTGAGTTATTAGTGTATTCCGAGTTTGTGTTGTTATCAACATTCAGACAGTTTTAATAAAACAAATATTTCTATCAGTCATAACATGTTCAGTTTTGTCGTCTATCCTGCCCTAAACTCAATTTATAACTTAAAAAAAAAAAAAAAAAAAAAAAAAAAAAAAAAAAAAAAAAAAAATAGGTATTATTTGGCAGTGTTAATGTAATTTGATGATTGTATAAAGACAGCTAGCTCGTTGAATAAAAAACACTAAAACTGTGTTTGGAGCTTTGGAACTGTCATTCCTCTGTTCCAATTACGTGTATTACCTTTGTACCACACTGAAATAACTAAGGTTTCAGATGTCGCCTTTAAGCCGTATTTTGTTCCCTCTTTTGTTTTACTAGACAGGTGATTTACAGTAACCTTTATAGCCTGAAAACAATGAAATGGCAGAAAAAAACCCTGATCCGTTAGTGCGTTAAGTGCTTAATTTAATAACAGGCGCATCTTATTTTATAAATGCAGGTATTTTAAAGTAATATCGATCACAAATACTTACTCGGCAACTTAAAATATAATTCGTTTGAAGCATAGCAGGTCTTTCAGGTGGTATAAGAGACTGTATCTGGTGGAAACACTGAGCCTAGCGACTTGGAGCAAACCATGGAATAAATTTCTCTTTGCGAAACATTTGACTATTTTCTGTATGAGGAGTGTATTTTTGTTGAAATATGTATTTTATGAGGCAGATATTGGGAACCGTCCCAGTATTCGCCTTGATTACTGCTGGAAACCACCCAAAAATTGTAATCAGGATGGCCTATATGCCAGCACCAGTACTAACCCTTGTCCCTTTGTACCTATCTGGTCCAGTCTGGTGATGTCTTAACGGGCGCAACCGCTTTGCAAGTCTTGTCTTTTTATTCTAATTTCTTTGGATATCTTATACTTGAAGCTGGTTGTGAATGTCGAGTTAAACTTATCGCTTTGTAGATTCACCACCTACTTCTCGGTGAGTACTTCAACAAAAATTCCTTCATTAGTTCTTAGAAAAAGAGCTATCTTTTCATCTCTTTGTTATTTCGTCTGATTATGTTTCGTTAGAGTAAAGCACAAAAAGCTCTCTTACTGAGGGTGGTGGCAGCGCTCTACCCTCGCATTCGGGAGGACTCCGGTTCGAATCTCCGTCCGGACATCCAGATTTGGGTTTTCCATGTTTTCCCCAAATCACACCAGGCGAATGCCGGGAAGCTTCCTTGAAAAAGGCCATGACCAAATTCCTTCCCGTTTCTTGTCCCCAGTTCCATCGCGCCTCTAATGACTTCGACGTCGACGAGGCCTAAAGCCATAAGTAAGTAAGTAAAAAAGCTCTCTTCGGATGGAATTCAAGCTAATTCAATGCATTTGTATACTATCATCCTTTTGGGTGAGTGGTCAACGTTTGATTCAGATATTGGTGTGAAATCGGGTTGTATCGCCAGAAAGTCTATCCTTGAATCGTTTATCCATACCGAAATCACTCAGACAAATACGGGATTATTAATTCAAAAGGCATTGATGAATTCCCTCTCTTTCCTTCCGTTTAAACCAGCCGTCGTCGTGCTACTAATAAGATATACATTAGCGCAGCCTTTCAATCGCGATAGAATTAAAAGTAGAAATATTTACGCGATTTTTAGTACTCCCACACATCTAGAACTGACGACACAGTGAGACATTTCCTTCACTTATAATTGAATTAGTGGTAAATGATGCCACATAGAGAACCAGATCTTATTTCACATCCTGTGACACGTCGACGACGCATTAAACCAGAAAAAAAGCTTTAGAATTCATCAGAAACAATTTTGGCAAACCGTGGAAAGTACGAAATATCTGTGACTGGGGTACAAATCGAAGTAAAACTATGGGAAACGGAAATCTCGCAGGTCGAAAATGGATCTATCCAGATGCTAGGCCCAAATGTTACCGCCCAATCAGGCACATAACTGAAAATATAAATTAAGTGTAAGATATACTAACAGACGTAGGTAAAGTGTCTTTTTTTAGTTCTTATTTTAAAATATTTTACCCTGCTGTAATAATACTAAGTTAAAGAAAACTGATTTTAGTTAATATAAATCACAATGATAGGGGAAAAAACCCCTCACTGACCAAATTTGAAGGCTGCTATGAGTGTTCAACACACGAAATGAACACAAACACACAATATTTCAGTTTGAAACCTGAGGTAAACTTCGATGAGTGCACACCTCCGTTAATAAACGGCCCAACCCCTTCTACACCCCCACACAACATGCAATATTTCAGTTTAAAACATTGTAAATAAGATTTCTACATGAATAAGGTTTCAAACCAAATATGGTATGTTTGTTTTTGTTTCTTGTGCTGTACACTCGTCGTAACCGTCAACTTTGGCGAGTGAAGGGTATTTTTCCTATCCTTTGTTCTTAACAATTTGCCCAATAGAATAATTATAAATTTTAGACTGTTACTCGTCGCAGTACGCAGCGTCTTCGTTCTTGGATGTGACGCCCACGTTTCTTGAGCCGACGAGTGTGGGAGGCTGTCTGGTGAGACTTGGCCGGAGGGGTTCCTTTTACGTGGGCGAGCGGAGCCCAGAGACCAGACCAGATCGATGCAGTTAAACATAACACGGGAAAGACATTAGAGAGGGCCTTCTTCTGGTGACTTTCCACGCTGTTTGGCACCGGAAGCCCCCGCAGTATTTCTCCTTTTATTGTCCCCCGCGTTCGCTCCAGAATGAGTTAAGCGATCTTCATAAATCCACCGTCGATCCCTGCCTTTGTTCCTGTGAGCTCTCTGCGCGGACTTCCGCCATTTTCTGTGTGTGTGTGTGTGGGTCGGCAGTTTCCGAACAATGAGACTGCTCCCGCAGGAGTCAGGGGGGAGGTCTCTGCGAAGACGAGGCTGTCGACCGAATTATTTCTCGGGCTCAAACACACGCTCCTTGTATCGAAAGAGTAGAAAATAATCATATATATTACTTCAAAAAGATGTTTTCTCGTAAAGAGCCATCTTTTTCCCTTCATACTTAACAAAAATCGATAAATGAAGTGTCATTTTATAGATTAAATTCTCCGCTTTGGTAACATCATTAATTAAGAAAGGATTTTTCTAAATTTAACCCATAAATGGCAATATTATGAATTATCAAGGTTACTGGTATGCGATAGTTCAGAGTCTAGCTGCTAGGCTTCGCTGGAGTCGATAAGGAATGATCGCATTACTGCTAGATAGCAGCACCACATATCACAGAGATATAGATAAGCTGGGTGAATTTTATAGAGTAAGGAGCTTTTCGAATATTTTTGTTTCTGTTAGGGAAACATTTTATCATTTACAACTGTTTCAAAGGACCTAGACTTTGTATGTTTTATTGCTTTCATCCTATTACAAACCACCAGTCACGCTATTCATCGTAAATCATTCTTTTTTTTTTTTTTTTTTTTTTAGTGGAATGCACTGAAAAAGTATGAGAGTTTTTCAGCACTGCATATGTCGATGGATGAAGTTTTTCACAGAACTGTGGAACAATTATAATTTCTTCTCTGGATAGTGACCATTATTTTAAGTATTTTTAACATTTTAATAGAATTGTAGTTGATGATTTTATTTAATACTAGCTGATACCCGCGTCTTCGTACGCGTGGATTAAGAATTTCTTTGCCAGAATTGAATATAGATAGCTGTTGGTAACGAAGGATTCGTCCCAAACAACACCGAGTCAGCATGACAAAACAGCCATCACTATATCATTCTACCGCCGAACCTGTCTCTTGAAGAGAATCAAATTCCAACATATTTAAAAACAGAAAAACAAACGAAGGTGAGGGGTTGCGTGTGTGTGTGTGTGTGTGTGTGTGTGTGGGGGGGGGGTGTTAACTAAGGGCAGCTTTATTTCAGCTTGGTCTTTTATTCTTTCTTCAGCATGAGCATCCGATTCTTTGGTTCAAATAACTTTAGCTGTTCGTGCTCTGCTAGAGCTACAACTTACTTGGAGACCATCAGACCTGTTCAGAACGGATTTCGATCCCCCGAGTATATGTTGAAGGGTAATTACTCCATATGTCTGTATTACAATTATTTCTTCAAAATGAACCCTAGATATCGAGAAATTAACGCGGAAACATATGTGAATACCTTTTAAATAATATAATTTTAGTGCATTGTTTAAGAGTTTCAGCGTAGTGTATCCGGTAAGGTGCTAACTTCTCATTTTGCGAACCCGGGTTCAAATCCCCATACTGCCAAATATTTTTATTTCTTTTTTTATATGCAGTCATCATTGAGCATTGATTTTATTTCATTTAAAATTCATTTACGAATTTTTACTATGCCAAATAACTTTTAAAACAAAATATTACTGAATATACAATCCCAACATTTTTTTTTTTTTTTTTTTTTTTTTAGAAAATTACTAGCTGGTACCCACGACTTCGTTCGTGATTGCAAAGAATTCATATTGACAGCTATAGACATCTAACCACCATAGTGCACGATGGGAGACTCGATACTATTACCACACACAAGTACCAGTCTTCTGCGCTATGTAGTTCCAGCGGCAAGGTAAAATTTACGGATACACACAAGTCTTTGGATGAAACACGAAAATATTCATGATCGACCAATTTCAAACACCATATCTCACACACTCCCACAGTTACCGAATTTCGGCCAACGTTGTGATCGATGGGAGACTCTGTGTTACTACCACACACAAACGCCAGTGATCTGCGATTGATACTTTTCACTTAAAAGTGATACACCGTGACACATGCGTCTTTGACAGAAACATGAAATTGCCGCAGGTCGACCATTTTTATCCCCCATATTTTCCACACCCCCATAGCTACAGACATCTAACAACCATAGTGCACGACAACAGACACGATTCTACTACCACACATAAACACCAATGCTCTATGCTATGTAGTCGTGGTAGAAAAGTGAAATCTGCGGAGACACATGCCTTTCGTCGAAATACGAAAATATCCTTGGTCGGCCAATTACAACCACCATATCAACCACAGTACCACAGTTTCTGAAATTCGGCCGCTGTTGTGATCGAAAGGTGACTCTGTGCTACTACTACACACAAACGCCAGTTATCTGTGATCTATAGTTTTCGCTGAAAAGTGATACACCATGACACTTTTGTCTTTGGCAGAAGTATGAAACTGCCACAGGTCGACCACTTTCAACCCCCATTTCTCCCACACCCCCATAGCTACCGACATCTAACAACCATAGTGCACTACATGAGATACGATTCTACTACCAAACACCAACACCAATGCTCTATGTTATGTAGTTGTGGCAGAAAAGTGACATATGCGGAGACAGTCGAAATACGTAAATATCCTTGGTCGGCCACTTACAACCACCATATCTACCACAGTACCACAGTTTCTGAAATTCGGCCGCTGTTGTGATCGAAAGGTGACTCTGTGCTACTACTACACACAAACGCCAGTTATCTGTGATCTATAGTTTTCGCTGAAAAGTGATACACCATGACACTTTTGTCTTTGGCAGAAGTATGAAACTGCCACAGGTCGACCACTTTCAACCCCCATTTCTCCCACACCCCCATAGCTACCGACATCTAACAACCATAGTGCACTACATGAGATACGATTCTACTACCAAACACCAACACCAATGCTCTATGTTATGTAGTTGTGGCAGAAAAGTGACATATGCGGAGACAGTCGAAATACGTAAATATCCTTGGTCGGCAACTTACAACCACCATATCTACCACAGTACCACAGTTTCTGAAATTCGGTCGCTGTTGTGATCGAAAGGTGACTCTGTGCTACTACTACACACAAACGCCAGTTATCTGTGATCTATAGTTTTCGCTGAAAAGTGATACACCATGACACTTTTGTCTTTGGCAGAAGTATGAAACTGCCACAGGTCGACCACTTTCAACCCCCATTTCTCCCACACCCCCATAGCTACCGACATCTAACAACCATAGTGCACTACATGAGATACGATTCTACTACCAAACACCAACACCAATGCTCTATGTTATGTAGTTGTGGCAGAAAAGTGACATATGCGGAGACAGTCGAAATACGTAAATATCCTTGGTCGGCCACTTACAACCACCATATCTACCACAGTACCACAGTTTCTGAAATTCGGCCGCTGTTGTGATCGAAAGGTGACTCTGTGCTACTACTACACACAAACGCCAGTTATCTGTGATCTATAGTTTTCGCTGAAAAGTGATACACCATGACACTTTTGTCTTTGGCAGAAGTATGAAACTGCCACAGGTCGACCACTTTCAACCCCCATTTCTCCCACACCCCCATAGCTACCGACATCTAACAACCATAGTGCACTACATGAGATACGATTCTACTACCAAACACCAACACCAATGCTCTATGTTATGTAGTTGTGGCAGAAAAGTGACATATGCGGAGACAGTCGAAATACGTAAATATCCTTGGTCGGCAACTTACAACCACCATATCTACCACAGTACCACAGTTTCTGAAATTCGGCCGCTGTTGTGATCGAAAGGTGACTCTGTGCTACTACTACACACAAACGCCAGTTATCTGTGATCTATAGTTTTCGCTGAAAAGTGATACACCATGACACTTTTGTCTTTGGCAGAAGTATGAAACTGCCACAGGTCGAGCACTTTCAACCCCCATTTCTCCCACACCCCCACAGCTACCGACATCTAACAACCATAGTGCACTACATGAGATACGATTCTACTACCAAACACCAACACCAATGCTCTATGTTATGTAGTTGTGGCAGAAAAGTGACATATGCGGAGACAGTCGAAATACGTAAATATCCTTGGTCGGCCACTTACAACCACCATATCTACCACAGTACCACAGTTTCTGAAATTCGGCCGCTGTTGTGATCGAAAGGTGACTCTGTGCTACTACTACACACAAACGCCAGTTATCTGTGATCTATAGTTTTCGCTGAAAAGTGATACACCATGACACTTTTGTCTTTGGCAGAAGTATGAAACTGCCACAGGTCGACCACTTTCAACCCTCATTTCTCCCACACCCGCATAGCTACCGACATCTAACAACCATAGTGCACTAGATGAGATACGATTCTACTACCAAACTCAAACAGCAATGCTCTATGCTATGCAGTTGTGGCAGAAAAGTGACATATGCGGAGACAGTCGAAATACGAAAATATCCTTGGTCGGCCACTAACAACCACCATATCTACCACAGTACCACAGTTTCTGAAATTCGGCCGCTGTTGTGATCGAAAGGTGACTCTGTGCTACTACTACACACAAACGCCAGTTATCTGTGATCTATAGTTTTCGCTGAAAAGTGATACACCATGACACTTTTGTCTTTGGCAGAAGTATGAAATTGCCACAGGTCGACCACTTTCAACCCCCATATCTCCCACATCCCCATAGCTACCGACATCTAACAACCATAGTGCACTACATGAGATACGATTCTACTACCAAACACAAACACCAATGCTCTATGCTATGTAGTTGTGGCAGAAAAGTGACATATGCGGAGACAGTCGAAATACGTAAATATCCTTGGTCGGCCACTTACAACCACCATATCTACCACAGTACCACAGTTTCTGAAATTCGGCCGCTGTTGTGATCGAAAGGTGACTCTGTGCTACTACTACACACAAACGCCAGTTATCTGTGATCTATAGTTTTTCGCTGAAAAGTGATACACCATGACACTTTTGTCTTTGGCAGAAGTATGAAATTGCCACAGGTCGACCACTTTCAACCCCCATATCTCCCACATCCCCATAGCTACCGACATCTAACAACCATAGTGCACTACATGAGATACGATTCTACTACCAAACACAAACACCAATGCTCTATGCTATGTAGTTGTGGCAGAAAAGTGACATATGCGGAGACAGTCGAAATACGTAAATATCCTCGGTCGGCCACTTACAACCACCATATCTACCACAGTACCACAGTTTCTGAAATTCGGCCGCTGTTGTGATCGAAAGGTGACTCTGTGCTACTACTACACACAAACGCCAGTTATCTGTGATCTATAGTTTTCGCTGAAAAGTGATACACCATGACACTTTTGTCTTTGGCAGAAGTATGAAATTGCCACAGGTCGACCACTTTCAACCCCCATATCTCCCACATCCCCATAGCTACCGACATCTAACAACCATAGTGCACGACAGGAAAGACGATTCTACTACCACACACAATCACCAAAAGTCTATGTTATGTAGTTGTGGCAGGAAAGAGAAGTATACGGAGATACGAATTTTTGGTCAAAATATGAAAACGCCCTGCACTGACCAATTTTAATCATTATATCTTCCACATCCACATAGCTATCGGCATTCGTCCAACGTTGTGCACGACAGGAAACTCTATGCTACTTCCACCCACAAACATCAGTGATCTGTGCTGGGTAGTGGTGGCTGAAAAGTGAAATATAGGTAAAAAACACGTCTATTTTTATATATATATAAGATTTAATTGTTTATTATTTATGTGGTTTTTTTTTTTTTTAATGAAACAGGTATATTTCATGTTCATCGTTTCTATACTTGTATCTCTACAATTAATATCGAAAAGTAAATATATTACAGCCATAAGGTCGGGGTTTTTCCCCCCTACCACAGTTATACTTATTTCCGTTCAGTGGTGGTAGCATGTAAATGTTTGAAACTAACATAATGTCTGTTATTTCGCATAATAAAAATTCGTAAATGAATTTTAAATGAAATAAAATCAATGCTCAATGATTACTGCATATGAAAAAAGAAATAAAAATATTTGGGGATTTGAACCCGGGTTCGCAAAATGAGAAATTAGCACCTTACCGCATACACCACGCTGAAGCTTTTAAACAATGTACTAAAACTATAGTATTTAAAAGATATTCAATTTAATTTTTAATTTAATTTTAATTTTTTAATTTAATTTAATTTTAATTGCAATGGAGCACAGGCTCCGGTGGCAATTTCCCTACATAGCTATCTTCCCCCTATCCTGCACCCACCTACATTTGCCCTCTACAAATTTTTTCTTTAAATTCCTTCAAAGTTTTCGGTAAATTATTCATCGTTTCTCTTGGTAACTCATTCCAATCCCTGACACCCTTACCTAAAAAAGAGAATCTTCCTACACCCTTGTGCCTGAAATCGAGTGCCAGCTTGTGGTCATGGTCATCTTTTCCCTTCCATGCACTACTTTTCATACCTACTGCAATATCTTTCCATGCCTCATCACCAGTATATGCCCTGTACACTCCCATGACCCTCCTCATCCTCCTCCTGTCTTGCAATGAATCCCATTCCAGCTCCTTTATCATATCCGTCACTGATTGCATTCTGCGATAATTTCCAGAAACAAATCTAGCAGCCCTTCTTTGCACCCTCTCCAACTCCTGTATTTGATACGTAAAATGAGGGTCCCATACTACACTACCATATTCGAGCAATGGTCTGACCAAAGTTTTGTAACCCAATTCCTTGACTTCTCTCGTACATCCCCTCATAACTCTCTCCAACAAGTGCAGAACTCTGAAACCTTTTCCTACCACCTGTCCTATGTGTCCTGCCCAGTTAAGTTTGTTATCAAAAGTAATTCCAAGATATTTGCATTTCAAGTCTTCAGCAAGCAATTCTTTCCCCACCTTATATTCATAATTAACCTTTTGTTTTTTATTTGTGTATCTAATAAGCTGACTCTTCTTTGCATTATCTTCATTCCATGTATACTAACCCAATTAGATATCCTGTCCAGATCACCCTGCAACTGTTTACAATCCTCTATCGTTTTGATTCTTTTATACAGCATTATGTCATCTGCAAACAATCTAATTTCAGATAGTAAACAGGCAACACAATTATTCATTAGAATAATGAATAGCAATGGTCCCAATACGCTACCCTGTGGCACACCCATTTTTACTTCCACTTCTTTTGATACTACATTTCCTACCCTAACTTTCTGTTTTCTACCTTTTAAAATTCACATATGTTTCCGCGTTAATTTCTCGATATCCAGGGCTCATTTTGAAGAAATAATTGTAACACGGACATATGGAGTAAATACCCTTCAACATATACTCGGGGGATCAAAATCCGTTATGAACAGGTCTGATGGTTCCCAAGTTAGTCAAGTTTACGCCCGCAAGGCATCCGAAAAAAAAGGCAAAATAAACGGGTGTAAGTAACATTTAAGCAGACGCAAAGTAACAGGACAGAGAAAATCAACATCTATACTAAATAATAGGTTTTTTTTTCTCTAAACGAAATTTATTAACAAATTATACACTAACATAATGGGCGAGAAGCACACTTTCAGTAACCGGCGTAACATTGCAGACTAACGCACACATCCGTCTCTCTGTCACCATTCGACAAGTTCTCAAAATTCCGTGACTACAACTATTAATCATACCGAAAAAAATTTTCCTGTGCCCTCCCTACAGATTTTCTTGTTAAATTCCGTCAATATCGGTAGTCGTCAAAACGTAACAAAAAGACAGAGACTTACTTCCGCATTTATAGTATTATTACTGCAGATCACACACACATTGACTGCCAAACACCCCTGAGGGATCAATATAACGTAAAAAAGTGTTCACCTACAGCATTGCAAGACTTCCTACGATTTACCTCGCATTGCACCCCTGAATTTTTGGTATCTGCAGTTTAACATCCAATCCGTATAACCGACAGTCCAGGCGTGACTCTTACGATAAAAACAATTTTTAAAAATCTTTGCCTCCACGGAGATTTGAACCGGAGACCACGATCCAAACATCAGTAAGCTAGCGCTTTAACCACTGAGCTACTTGACCGCTATATGAAAAGGCATTACAGCGACTTACACATCCAACGCGTCTGTCTGTCGCCGTTCAGTAATTTTCGAAATTATAAGACAACATGTATTATTACAACAGATAATTTTTCAACCAAATCTAGACATTATTTTTCTCCTTGTTTCAAAGCATAACTGTGCAAAGTTCATCGAGATCGGATTAAAACTGTGGATTTGTATGAAGAACAAACAAACAAATATACATACATTCATCTTTATATATATAGATTTCAGCAAATCGATTTAAAATCTAATAATAATCAGTACACCTGTTTTTGATACTAATCATGTAATTAAAATCTTAGTGAATTATAATGTTGACTTACGTGCGTCTATGGCAGCAATACGAGTACTTCATGCAGGGCCGGCGCTAGGCTTCTCGGGCCCCGGGTAAGTGATCTTAGGCCCACCCCCGAAAATATTTTTCCGGACCCCCTCCAAAACCTCACGTGAGATTTCCGAAGACCTCCCCCCCCCCTTTGGTGATATTTTCGCCGGACCCTCCCCCTATTTCACCTCAGGTAATTATGGATGCCCCCTTACGCTTATAATATATATATATATATAAATTCAGAAAATTTTAATACAAAAATGTTTAAAATTATTGGTGCAGATTTTAAAATTTGTGTTTGATTTTTATTTATTTAGGCATCCAGGCCGGCGGGCCCCCCTTTGGTGGCCCCGGCCCCGGGTACTTTTGCCCCGCTTAACCCCCCCTAACGCCGGCCCTGACTTCATGTATTCTTCCATATTTCTAAAGTGTATTCTCAATACGCATGAACGTTAAATGTAGTTGGCGCTCTAATATTGCTCAGTGGATCGCCTGATTTTGTCCGGCTTTTCAGGTTGGCTGCTTAAGTAAGTAGTTATCTGGATGTCTCGTTGTAATATCCTCCGGTGTTCGTAATGTTTTGTTTCATGGTCTATATAAGCAAGCACGCAAGGAAGTCGGAAGTCATATAAATTCTCAAGAGCTCTTTGCATTTTAAATATACGTCACGTTTACTGCATGTACGTTCCTTCTATTCTGAAGCATTTTAAAGAGGTGGTAAGCATATTAAGATGGCATTGCGTGCAGTTGACCGACATTTCGTCGTCTCATGTCTAAATAAGGAATACAACCTAGCAGAGAGCTGATTCTGACCGCTTTTCCACGAGTCGTCATTGTGCTTGCACGACATAAACACTGTAGACTACCATGCAGTGGTAGCTTTATCTGCGACTTCTACCCATTTGACAATTTTGTGAAGGAATGAAAATATCATAAATTTCATCTTTTGAAAGCCTAGCTTACCTCGATCTTTTAACAAGAGCCACTCTTGTTCTTAAATTCGAACCAGTATCCTCAATATTCTGTTGGTTAAATAGCTGATTTTCATATTAACGGGATAGGTCATCCTATTGAAGTATAGTTTTTAATTAAAAAAATAAGGTGAATATCAAGATAAACCTCCTTACATTATCAGAATCCAGTTTGTATCCTTCAGCTGTTGTATGGATCAATGGTCTACTTTTATAAATATTATTTTTACTTTTATTTTTAATTAGCTTAGGTCTTCCTACTGTTGAATATATTTTTTTCTTAAAGAAGTCTTCACTAAACATTCTTCTACATATCATAGGGAAGGCAATCTGAAAATTAAATTTATTGCATCTTTAATACCTGTTCAGTGGTAAGCGGAAAAAAAGCTTTCTCTTTGTTACATTTATCGATATATTTTTTAGGTATTGTTTACGGACGTTTTGCGGTCAATCAAATCGGTTGAATTATAAGGATATGAATTACGGACGGACATGGAATCATTAAGTTTCCGTATTTGCCATTTAAAGGAACCATAACAAATTTGCCAAAGAGGAGATTTTTAAAATATATTATGCGTTAAAACATCATTTTCTGTACTTGACGTATTAGAGCATTAAATGTTATCCTTCCATATCTGTAGAGCCTTTCAGTGGTCGCTTGAACGTGCTGTGATACGTGTTTTTTGCGTAGGCTCTACCTTTATATGTGTGTATCTTCTTGATATCATAGCTCGAGTTCGATAGATAGATATTCCAGAAAATTTCGTAACGAATTGCATATTTTAATTTTTTATACTTTATATCTAATTATATTTTAAGGCCTTAGATGTGTTTCAAAATTCTTATCTATCAGTGCTGATAAAATTCAATAAATCTAAAAGATGTTAAGCGCTAATATGGGAATAATAGATAAGAATAACGAAGGTAGAAATTATAGTTTGATACGTATCTTTAATGAAGGTAAGGAAATTTTATTTAAACGCTACTTGACCGGGAAATTTGGGATATTAACAATCAAGGTATGGTATCCCATATTTCATGGTAATGAAGGAATCTAAAAACTGTTATTACGGAAAAGGAGAATAACCAGGAACATGTAATTAGAATGACGGGAAAAAATGTATTACTAAACAATATTTCGCAAGAAAGTTTATCCTCTATGGTCATTTCTATGGAACAGGTTTTCTAAGATTTGTTAGAGGAGAATAAATGGGGGAAGGATAAAGGTGATATTCGAAATCATTTTGTTGCTTATAACTACACTGTAAGTTTTGTTACCTCATTTTGTATATTAGCTCACCGGGTATCGCCCTATCTACTATATAATTTCATAAGGTCACTCATTTACTCATCTCGATAGCTATTGGCTGGAGAACGGTGTCACGTGTTAGCCTTCGCTCGCAAAACAGCGACCTAGTAGAAATTCGTGTTTATGTTCACAATTTAATAGCTAAGCAACTGCTACCAAATAAATTGCCATTATACATTCATTAAGTTTGCTTTTCGTAGCGTTTCACAGTTAAAAAAATACTGATAAATTTTGCGGCTGGAAAAACGTTGATTTTCTTTTCACTAACATGTTGCTAATGAAAGCACTTAAATAAAAAAAACTTTAAAGAAATTAAATTAGTTATGGTCTCTACTTTAACCATGAATGCCAATTGTCATTCCGGCTTAGCATAAATTTTAATTTAATTAAAACTGACACTAATGTTGTTGCTTGACCAAAGATTATGCATTACGGTTTATTTGTTTTTCAGGTATTTTACTGACTACTTTTGTAGATGGTCTTTATTCATTTTCACTGTACGTGAGTTATTAGGTTATTTTAAGTGGACATCAGACCATATATGTTACCGAATCAACTATTCTGGCAATCCATTTCTTCCGAGTTGCTCAACTGTTTAATAATATGGAGTGTGTATTAAGTTCTCTGGCTGTTACATACACTGTGACCAATGATTATGTTGTGAGTGTTTGCCCTGTCTCATTAAAAAAACAACGTGGTGCTTTTGAAGTAAACAGGAAATTTTTAAATTTTGCAGAGTGAACTTTAAGGGTCAAATTCAAATCAAGTTTGTATTTAAGCAAGTCTACGACCTTTGAAACAATTATACGATTGCACGATCATACCTGTCCGTGTTTAATACCTACGTTTAATAATACTTCAGAGTTCTTCAGGGTCAAGAGATTTTATTCACCCGAAGGGTGAAACACAGGTCAAGTTCATATTTTGTCTGATCAGGTCAACCTGTTATATAATCTTTGACCCTAAAAACTGGAAGTATTCTAGACCCGTGACGATACGCAAAAAAACGGTCATGGCTTACACTAGTCAGAAATAACATCACAAGAAGAACACACTGCTACAGTATATGGAACGGTGCCTGAGACAAGTATCGAACCTCCGACCTACCGAACGTGGGATTAACTGACATGTCAGCACAGTTCGCTTGTGCCAGCATACGCACTAGTAATGATGACAGATGACCCGCGAGTATTGGGAGATGAAGAGGTTGGTGGCTAACAGAGATAAATGTGGGAAAATACCAAGTGGCACAGAAATGATTATACTCGTTGCAACATACAAACAGGCGACCACCTTATCATTCTTTTGCTTTTAAATTGGTACTCTGGCTGCCACTTTCAATGACGCACTAAACAGAACGAAAGTGCAGGTATGAAAATCTAGAATCGTAGTGGCGTTTTTTCTGTTTTGTTTTTGTTTCTTTGTTGTTTTTTGTTTAAATCTAGTTCATTTAGCAGTATAATCGATGAGGACAAGAAGCTATATAGCTATTATTGGTTTTATTTCGCTATCTGATCTCGCCCCTGCAACAAACACCAATATGTGATTAGTTATCAACTTATTACAGAAAAACTGTACGCTGAAGATGCCTCGACGTGAGGCGAAACGCGTTTTTGTAATAAATAATATCCAACAACAGTTGTACAGGCGTATTTATTAAATAATAATTGTTAGTTTAACAAGCAACTGTGGTAGAAATGGCCTACAATAATCACGAATTATTGATTTTTTCTAGAAACGTTAATTTATTTTTTCTTTTAGGAGTGAAATATTTTTTCTCTAGGAAGCCATCATCGACTAGATAGCATTTTTTTCCAATTTAAACTATATTTCTCTAATAAGAAATTCTAACAAAAACACAAAAAATGGTAACCTCCTATATTCAAAACTAGGATATGGTTGTTACATATCCTCTTGGTAAATTAATGATTACTTGTAAGTTCAAAAAGCTTATCACACAATCGAACCAAAAAATATTTTCAATTTCAAAGTAGAGTCTAAAATCAGTATTAAAAGCAGAAGTACTTTGCAGAAGTTACCAAGACGAATAACTTTTAAAAGTAAAATATGATTGAAGTTACTGCACTTCCCGGAATGATATCGTTCTCTTTGTTCTCGTATCAAAACTGGGACACACTGATTATGCGAACCGTACTCTGAATAATTTATATGACCGCAGTCATTCCGAAAGTGTACCAGAGGACGGAGGGAGGAGGCTTTAATGCCCAAAATAAAAGTGAAACAAGAGCGGCAAACAGGCCCGACAAGGGATCTCTGAATTACGTACACTAGTTTTAAACCCCTTATCTGGCACGCTCCCAGCGGAATGCTAAACAGAGGCTCCAGATAGGCTTTGCCCGGAGTGCGGGCGCTCTGCATATGAAGTCAGCCAACAAGCACACAGCACTTCGTGGTTTGTTTATATTACCACCGCCATTGCAATGTAGTCGTAGAAGCTCCTTTCGGACGTGTCAGATTATTGAAAGAGTGGATCATGTGCAAAGGACAAAGGCCGGAGTCCGACGCGTAATATAATAAAGCATTAAAAATAATGTTAGGTAGAAAGCCAAATGACTATCAAAACTTGACATGTAGTATGTTTTCTTTCCAATTGATTTAGAAAATTTATAAACCTTTCTCCGGAAACAAACCAAGTAATATTATTATTGATGCACAATATTTCGGCGACATAAATCTAACAACGCGCTCAACGCAGACTTCAAGGCTTACAACTGCACCTGAAGATGGCGACGGAGTTTTATGTCGCCGAAATTTTGTGCATCAATAATAATGTTTCTCGGTTTGTTTCCCGAGAAAACTTTTATAAATAAACAACGCCGAGGAAAATTGCATTCTTTTGTAATTCGGAAAATGTACAATCTACTCGTACTCCATACCTGTTGTGTTGGTATTGTTGGTGGCGTAGTTTTCATATTGCAAATTACACTACACAAATTGAAAGTAAATTCGGAATTTCACTCTAGTGGCTAATTGTAATAACACCGAAGGACAGTATTAGTAATTAATAGTCAATAAAGAATGTTAAATTATATTTTAAGTTATATGAATTTATTTTGTGATATTCAAACCTTACAAGAGAGATAAAAGGTTTATTTAGTAGTAAGTGATTAATTTTTATGTCTAGAAGCGAGGGGTATGGTAGCTTTATGGATGCCGGTTCTTTTAGCGTATGGCTAGCGAGCTGGCCAAACGTTCCGAGGGTCTCAAATTCGAGTCCAACCGAGAGCATGGGTGGTTTCAATTAAATGTTGTGTTATATAATTACGAAGTCTTTCTCGGCGTTGACAATACAAGTAATGCTCTCGGGTGACTAGCCGAGTTATAGAAGTGTTATAATAGTCACACAATATTTCGGCACTCTGAATCGTTGGCGCCATCTTCCGGTGCCAACGATTCAGAGTGCCGAAATATTGTGTGACTATTATAACACTTCTATAACTCGGCTAGTCACCCGAGAGCATTACTTGTAAATGTTGTGTTAATCCTACTTTGTCCATACTGGATAGTAAATATAATGACGATGAATATAGTACTCATAATATTGAAGAAACAAAGATACAATTACAACTGGCTGAAAAGTCCAAAAACCAATATTTTTTTTTTTTTAAAAAAAAGTCAAAATTCTAGGTCCCGCGTTCGAATCCCGCTGCGGCCAGGAATTTTTATTGACTGTGTTTTGTTGATATGATGTAGTCCAGGTCGTTCGGTGGTTTGTATTCCACGTTAAGCTGTAGGTTCCGAAGGAAAAGAACTGTCCATCATACCTCTGACACACTGGGTTAATTCGCATCTTTCGGGAGGATCCATAAAACTTTCCGGTTGTGTACTAAGTTAAGTCTAAAAGTAACCATTTTACTGCCTTTACCTCCCTTCAAACAACGTGTTCATCTGCAGAAGGTGGTGGAGGAAAGAGCAACAGCACTCAACAAGTTTCATAAAAAGGGGGAATTGCGCCATAACGGAACCTATCACGAGAACAGTTAGTATTCGGTACCCAGCTGACCGGTTCTTTGTCCAGCTGTTTTCATCGGCCACCAAATGGAGTCCAGTTATCGGAGGTTATAGAAAGTGATGTAAATGAGTTGTTTGTCTCATTCCTCAATCAGTTGCAGCTCATCTTCAATTCGTTAATTTTGTAATATCTCGTGGTGACGGCAAGTTTATGCGTGTGAATTTCACGTTTCTTTGGCATCGGCGAGAGCCAGGTGACCCATACCTGCGCTGAAAGACCGAACGATTTATGGCAGGCCGTAAAGTTAAAAGCTTTACGCATTCAATGAAATTCAAAGGACAGTATCGGGACTGTGCCGAAATGAGCATTTCCTGGTACAGTAGAAAGTTGAAACTAAAGAAACGATGCTTCGGAGAAAAAGTCAGGTTGCGGAACACCTCTGTTGGGAACCAGCGAATCAAACTGTGTTACGAACTTTTAGAAACCATAAGTTTTTTATGTTGCATGAGGAGCGCCAATGGAGATCATGGACGACGCGCCAAACGCTGTGACTCGCTGAAATTTACCGCGTCTGCTAGAACTCGGGAGCCTGCAAGTTTACAACGGAGCGAACACGCGGGAGTGAGGACATTCTGTTTCTGGCCAGCAAACAATCCACACCGGCGCACCACGGGAGATTGCCGGAGAGCTGCGGGGAGCCAACACGCCAAGTGACCTGCACCCAGCTGATCAACGGTAAAGAACGCCGACGATGTATAGACACTCTTGCGTCATTCAACCTATTCAACGCTCTGAGATGAGAATCATGCTCTAAATTGTTCAAAAGAAACTCTTAATATTCAGTTCTGTTCAATAAACCAATCAATTTTATATTCAAAGAAAATAATAGGTGTTGTAAACCCTGCTTTCAATAACTTCCTTTCCAATCAATCAGTATATTATTTGAATAGATGAAGATTTGTGTTTTTAATGGTATTTTAAAATTACAATTACTTTGATTAAAAGTATTTCAGAATTGGAATGTCGCTTCTCTCGGATAGAGAACACTTCCATTCTTGGCGCCTACCCGGGATTAATTTTGCAAAGTAACTTATTAATGAATGCATCTTACTTTTTTATTCTAAATATATAACGTCACAAACCAGACGTTACAGGTTGGATCTCGTGTTGGTTTTCTCGCGGACTTGATCGAGACATGAAGATCGTTCAGTTGAGTGTAAGTTGTTCTGAAAATATTTTAGCCAAGATGACTCGCTTTAACTTGCATTAATGGTGAAAGTTCGGTTTGTTGGCATCTCTACTACGTGACTAAGTCCACGGAATAAAATTTTATACGAATAGCTCAGATTGATCCTGCATGCCTCTTCTCTTAATGCTGTACAAAGTCTTGTGATGTCCCTTTGTCTGAAATATCGACTATTATTGCTTCTGCTAAGTATATATGCATGTGCATGAAGCTAGTTTTGAGTTTCTAGTCAACGTATATGTATTTTAGAACAAGTGAGTAAAAATAAATACTAAACAGCAAACTTTTATTTAAGGGAAACCCTCATGAAGTAAGTCATGTGTTGTTTGGTGATATTTTCGAATCAACAAGGAAAAAGAAATGGTTAACTGATGATCCTTTAATGTGCACTGGATATTCAACGATTACATTTCTTTCTATCGGTGTGTTGTCGTTAAGAGAGGAGAATCCAGGGCTTATTAAAGACTTGTGGATAGAACTGGAATTATGCTTAGATGTCAGATCATCATTGTATTTTAACTAACTTTAGAGAATATACAAATCTGTGAAAGCATTCATGAACATTTTTCGATGAAATGCATCTTTCCTTGCCGTCTATAATTGTACTGTCCATACGTACGATATAAACTCCCAAATTAAGGTTTCCAAATGATCCCTAGATATTTAAACAGGCGAATGACAGTTTAATTCAGTAAACAATGTATTTATGACGTGCGTCAGCCTTCTCATTTCCTATCCAAGAATGTGAATTCTTTTTGCCAGATTTTTTGATTACTTCGTTAGGTGAACAGGTAGCTGCATGTATCTTTCTACGCTAAAATCGTAATTAATATAACTCTTTCGCGATGCTTTTATAGTTAGAGTACTTAATATTAGGGTCTAGGATTTCAGATAAAATTAGATAAGCTCATTTTGTTTCCAGACACCATATTCATGACGAAGGTTTGTCTTTCTGGTGGCTGCGTTGGCTACACAAAGTTCTTTGATACTATTACAGCTCGATTAGGAATACTGGTGAAATTTTGTCTGGTGGGTGTTTAGCCGGCATGAGCCGTCTGCTTTTTCTCTCCCTCCACTCTATTTAGTAATCTGTGTAACAATCGTTTTACAATCAGTAACTATTCTAATGAAGATTCGATTATTCAAAGCATGGGATATTCTCATTCAACATAACGTCCAGCGGTGTCAGTCATACGCACTACTAGTAGTACGAAGAGCCCATCAGCTTTCGGATGATGCCGATATTTTTCATTTTAATTACCATGAACCTGGCGTTTAGTTTTTTATTATTATTATTTTAATTTAGGGTTCCTGTTGCGCTCTCCGCCCCTGTATTAGGCGCCTTAGCTTGACCGGATAGTGCTACCAGGCACAGGAGATCTACAGTTTATCGTTGAATCCGAACCACGGAAGCGTTCTGGCGTACACAGCATTACACAGCAAGCTATGCCAGAGGTTAAGGTCGGGTTAATGGTGTATGAAAATCCCCCGCCGAGACAGCGATTCGATCTAAGGACCTTTTGTTCGTCAGTCATACACCTTAACCATGGAGCCACGAGACCACACCAGATATACTGTTAACATTAGCATGTCGGTGATTCAAACTCATAAGATTTTACTTATTCAAAAATCGCCCAACACGCCTACAGAAATTTTCTCTTCAAAAACAAAAAAACTTAGTCCACAACCCGACAGTTCGTCGAATCTTCCCGAAGGAGATGTTCCAAGCTATTGTGTCAGAGGCTAGAAGGCTAATTCCTTCCTTCAGGAGTCTACAGTTAAACGTTGAATCAGAACCACGGAATGTTTTGGCGTAGCTCATATAATCAAATACAGCTCCTAAAAATTCCTACTCAGTGCGGGATTTGAACCCGCGACCGGAGAGAGAACTTTTGGAAGTAAGCGCCTTAGTAGCCGCTGAGCTACCGGACCACCTTTGATAAAAAAAAAAAAAAAAAAAAAACTGCGGGTTTGTATGAACAACGGTGACAGAAATTAAGGTGAGGGGGAAAGAAGGAGAGGATTTAAGCTTCTGTAAATCAAACGTGAACATTATTTTTCTATTTGTTTAAAAGAATACTTATGTAAAGTTCCATCAAAATCGGATAAAAACTGTGCGTTGTGTTTGTATAAAGATTTTGCGAAAAGCGTCCAACGCGCATATCATACGCCGAACAGGTGGTGTGTTGGTGACGCGTGCAACAGATGGCATCTTGGTGACGTTGACGTCATGCACTCGCAGATTTGCACCTGTCCAAACATTGTGTAAAGCACCTTCAATAATATTCATGGATTTGTTTTTTAAGTTTTCGTAGCAATAGAAGCGAGTATCCGAAACTGCAACAAAGTTATTAACCCAGATTTTCTCTATGTGGAAGAAAGTTTGAATCTGTACAAAAAATTGAAGAATTATAGAAAAAAAAAAAAATTGTTGACAATCATAGGTGCTAGGAAAAATGGAAACGAGAAGAAGAAAGAGTTATGTATGAAAACTTGAAAGCGTTAAGAAAAGGGGAATTAATTTTTATAAACGCTTGATGCAAATAAATCCAGAAATACTCACAAAGAGATTATTTGATTATGAATCCCGAACACAGATTCGTTGATTAACCGAAGTAAAAATAGACATAGCAGAAATTTAAGAAAGATGAAATCTTGAACTGTATCGTACGTCGAAATAAGACATCTGAGTTTTCAAGAGGGAAGTATAGAAAAAAAAGGAACAGTTTGGATGGAAGAATGAAGAAAACGACATAATGAAAGGATAGGAAAAGACTCGTTGGAGGTATTGCCTTTATTGTACGAAATCGAAAAGAAGAAGAATTACTTTCCACTCGTCTTGACAAATTGTAAAAGATCTCAAAATCTACGAGACACTTTGTGATGTTTTTGCGAAATTAACTTTGTTAACTGGGAAACCGTTTTCAAATGGAATGGGAGAAAAATTTCTGTTTGAAACCTCGAACCTTTGAGACTTCATATTTCATTCAAATTTAGAAAGTTCTTGGTTTTTAATTCGTTCCTAATACATTTCAAAGACAAATCACAATATGTCCCAGATTATTTACCACGATTTTTAGTGCAGTGCTGTTGTACAAGGATAATTTTAGTGAGAATATTTTAAGTCATTTGTAAAGTCTAACGTAAGGACATATTGTGATGACAAATTGACCTCAGGTGAAGCCGCATTGAGCAGGTTCCTGCCCAAAGCTTTCCCTCCGCCTTACCCGTCTGTGGTCGTTTCCGCCATATTGTCAAAGTTGCGGACAAAGGCGGGCTTTGGAGGGCGTCTCATTGTGCGAGCCGAGATCACTCAATAAGACGACGCGAGGTCTCCCCTACGGGCCGGCAATATTGTGCTCGACCCTGCGTTATTTCCCTGGTGTGAACCGGAAACAGGGAAAAGGAGGGGGATTACCGCGGGATCCCGGCCACGTCCCTGTGGAACATGATTGCTTTTCCTGGCCGACCGTCCGGTTGCGGTAGGCTTGATGGTCAAAACACTAGGGAACTGTTACCTCCGACTGAATAAATTCTGTGTAAACTTAGCAAATAATTTACACACAAACTCAGGAGCTTTACTCGTCTGCTGGAATTATACAGAGCGTCCAGGAATGAAAGGAAACCACAGATAGGTAACATCATTTCCTATTATATAACAAAATTTTGTTTTAGTAAAAGTCTAACGGTTGTCGAGATATTGATTTTTTAAATATTTTTTCTAAACCTGTGACGTTGTCCAGTTTATTCTGCGCCATTTCTACAAATTAAGACTTTTTATTTTTTAAATCTACTTAAAGATATTTGAGCGATTTAAAACAATGTTCTTTTTTCCTTAAAACTTTAAAAACCCTATACATCTTTTAAAATGATTGTTCTATGGTAGTTCAATCTCCTAATGAGACCATTGTGGATTTTAAACTTGTAGTAAAAAAATGATGATAATGATTAAAAAAATGTTTTTGTGCATATGGTGTGCATATAAATAATAGGCAGAATTAATGGAAGTAATATTTTTTATTTCATTAATTATAAAAATTGTTCAGAATCGCCACCATTTGCTCTTATACACGCCCTAAATCTTTGATACGTGATCTTTTTATTCGGTGAGCATAACATTTGCGGTTAATGTGTTCCGCAGCTGTTTTTATTTTCTCACGCAGCTGTGTAAACAAAGTTACCTATTAAACTAAATGTTTTAGGCAGCCCCAATAAAAAAAAATCTAAGGGATTCAGGTTCGGAAATCTTGGTGGCCATAAGATTAGGCCGAGGCGGCCGATCCACCTATTGTGTACCTTTCATTAAGGTTTAAAAGGAATGTTAAACAATTATATCATTTTAAAGTTGGCAATAACGAAGCAATTTTTTAATGCAATTGGCACGATCCGCTTAGTACATTTTTTTTTTTTACACCACAGGCTGTCAAAGTCAGCCGTTTGAATAAATTTGTATACACTTTTTACATAGGATTTTGTAACGTTTTAAGGAAAATAAGAATGTTTTAGATGACTTAAACATCTTTCAGTAAATTAAAGAAAAAACAGGGTTTAAAAATCTTAATTTGTAGAAATGGCACGGAATAAACTGAACAAAGTCACATGTTTCGAAAAAAAAAAAAAACAATAAAAAAATCAGTATCTCGAAAATGGTGAGAATATTACTAAAATAAAATATTGACATATAGTATAGTGTGACCTGTCTGCGGTTGCAGATTATCCTTTCATTCCTGGCTCCCTGTATATCATTCAGGTAGTTCACTGACCAAAATAAGGGTATACTGCTTTCAACTAGATGTTATGTGGTAGTTAAAAACGTGATAGAAAAATACATGTTCGATGGTACTAGATCCTCCGTAATACTCTTCTTGAACTAGTTTCTGCCGTTTTCGTCTGTCTCAAGTTTACCAGGAAGATTCCGTAGTTTCGTAATAGTTCTTTCTTAGTTGATGTGGAACAGTTCTTGTGATTGCGTTCTGCGTTTGAAGCTATATACCTTTTCACTCCCAACTGCCAGCTGAAGGTTATGTTCCCCCTGCCCCGCTCCTCACCATGAAAGAAAATAACTGACAGTACTAAACGAAATGGTTCGCAAATTATATAACTCTTTGACGTTTTACAAATCTCCGCGTGTCAATTACTCTGTACAGCAAATTTTTACATTCTTTCTAAATCTTGTATTCTATACCAAAAATATTGATTCCATACCTGCCACGCTACCATGTTCACAGAAGGGTCTGTCAAACTTTTCACAGTCCAATTCCATTTCTTTCCTTGCGTTAACCTCCATTACTCTATCGATGGAATGCAGGTCTATGAAACTTTTTCTTAACGTATCATGCCCATATGTTGTTAAATGATATACACTTTTTATGTCCAAAACTAGCAATTTTACTTAAAAAGTTTAATCATGTATTGGCAAGTATGATTGTCAGTTTATCATTAATGATCATTCAGTGTGGAGCTATACTCGTTTTCTATTGACCTCATTTAATTTGTCTCCAATTTAAGCACTTTAACTAACCATTACGTTTTTTAACAATGACTTATTCAGAATGTTGAGCAAGCTTCATGTTTATGGGACACCCTACAATGCAAACGGTTGAAATGATTTCGCGGTAAGACGTTTTTACCACATATTTTATCTGTTTTGAGACTTTTAACACTGTAGCTAAATGAAATAATTAAATATTTCGTATAATCTCTTAGTTTTGAGGTTGTTTGAAATAATGTCTAATAATCTGCATCATCCTACATCACCCCTTAGAAGTTAGAAGAGTCTACTATTAACAATAATTTTTGCAAGTACTAATATTCTGACGACGGAGAATTAAAAGTGAGCAAAAGTGTGTAGATGGAGCGTCATGTTACCGCGACAGTGTCGCCCCTAGCGGCTCCGGCTGGCGTTTCTCTTCGTTTAATTTAGACGCACTGCGCCCCCCGGCTCTGCACATTCCTCACAACTCGTGTTAATTCCAGGGTCGTATAAGTAAGGCCCACGGACGTTCATATCAGCGAAGATGCGGAGTGTACCCTGAACCGTATTACGCACTGCAAAGGAACGGCTGTAATCAGAGTGTAATTAGTAAGCAACAGGGATAAAGGAGCTGAAAGTATGCATCAGGTTACAATTATCATATATATTATTACTAATAGGTGTTTTTTTGTTGTTGTTGTTGCAAGGAGCCATCTTTTGACAGAGTAAGCCATAAAATGGTAGTAAATAAGGTAAAAAACCATTGGAGTGGATAAGAAAGTCATTTGCTGGGTAGAAGAATTTTTAAAAGGTAGAAAACAGAAAGTTAGGGTAGGAAATGTAGTATCAAAAGAAGTTGAAGTAAAAATGGGTGTGCCACAGGGTAGCGTATTGGGACCATTGCTATTCATTATTCTAATGAATAATTGTGTTGATTGTTTACTATCTGAAATTATATTGTTTGCAGATGACATAATGCTGTATAAAAGAATCAAAACGATAGAGGATTGTGACAGTTGCAGGGTGATCTGGACAGGATATCTTATTGGGTTGGTAAACATGGAATGAAGATAAATGCAAAGAAGAGTCAGCTTATTAGATACACAAATAAAAAACAAAAGGTTAATTATGAATATAAGGTGGGGAAAGAATTGCTTGCTGAAGACTTGAAATGTAAATATCTTGGAATTACTTTTGATAACAAACTTAACTGGGCAGGACACATAGGACAGGTGGTAGGAAAGGGTTTTAAAGTTCTGCACTTGTTGGAGAGAGTGATGAGGGGATGTACGAGAGAAGTGAAGGAATTGGGTTACAAAACTTTGGTCAGACCATTGCTCGAATATGGTAGTGTAGTATGGGACCCTCATTTTACGTATCAAATACAGGAGTTGGAGAGGATGCAAAAAAGGGCTGCTAGATTTGTTTCTGGAAATTATCGCAGAATGCAATCAGTGACGGATATGATAAAGGAGCTGGAATGGGATTAATTGCAAGACAGGAGGAGAATGAGGAGGGTCATGAGAGTGTACAGGGCATATACTGGCGATGAGGCATGGAAAGATATTGCAATAGGTATGAAAAGTAGTGCATGGAAGGGAAAAGATGACCATGACCACAAGCTGGCACTCGATTTGAGGCACAAGGGTGTAGGAAGATTCTCTTTTTTAGGTAATGGTGTCAGGGATTGGAATGAGTTACCAAGAGAAATGATGAATAATTTACCGAAAACTTTGAAAAAATTTAAAGATAAAATTTGTAGAGGGCAAATGTAGGTAGGTGCAGGAGAGGGGGAAGATGGGTGTGTAGGGAAATTGCCACCGGAGCCTGTGCTCCTTTGCAATTAAATTAAATTAAATTAAATTAATTAATTAATTCTCCCTTTCAAAGTGAGATGTAATTATGAAGATTAAGTTATCAGCTTTGGTAACATCATTAATAAGGAAGTCAACTAATAAATGGCAAAATTATTAACAATCCAAGGCCACGAGTATGCTATAGTTCAGAGTCAAGCTACTAGGCTTCGCTGGCGTAGATAAGGAATGATCTCATGCCACTAGATAGCAGCACCACATATAAAGAAGATATTAATAAACTGTTTGTGTTTTCTAGAGTAAGAAGGATTTCTGATATTTTGTTTCTATTCATCATTTCTAATTGTTTCATATGACGTTGTGTTTTGCTACGTACTTACTTCAGTTCACAAATAAACAAAAAGTACAAATGAGGATATTATTCTTTCCTCCTACCACAAACCACGAACCTCGTTATTCATCGTATGTCATTCGCAGAATTTTCGCGTGAGCCACCCACTACTAATCAAAAAATTACGCATTTTGTGATTACTTTCTTCATACTACGGCATTCACATGTTTGCCAACATTTTACAACTATTTAAACCATATCAAATTGACGATTTCCGTAGCTAAGATCAAAAAGGAATTTTGTATATAATATTTAGTAAGAGTATTCTTGAACACCGTATCACGGTGGAATTATTGACATGTCGTTTTTACTTTGACTAGTCAGTTGTGTATTTACATCTTGTAGAAGACTGTTACAGTATTAGGAACATTTATTGTAGGAATCGTTTTGTGGTGCACCAAATCCTGTCATCTGGTCTGTTACAGGTACCGTATGCGAAAATTTCAGTAAATGAAGAAGCAGAGGAAAACAAAAGTATACAACTTATAATCAAATCAGTGATAAATCAAAGATAATAACGAAGATCGATGAAATAAGCATACTGGCTAATTGTTTATTTAAACACTATTGACAGAGAATTTCAATTTAGACAGTCTTGTTCAATGACACGATAATCTCTACAGCACTGTGATGCAATTTTAACTAAATACCCAATGGTAGATCTACGAACTTTCCGACCCGAGGCAAAAACTTCAAGAGTGCCGCCTCTCCACATAAATTATTATGCCGCCCTCACTGTCAATGCCCGGGTAATAGTAAAAAAATAGTTAATAGGATTGCTAATTACATAATCAATCTAATATCACGTTTCAGAATGTAAATTAGGGTAAAAAGCAAAGAATGATAATAAGCATAAAAATAAAATAATTATTATGACATATCTATGTTTAATCTATATATATATATATAGCTTCAATCCATCACACCTAAAATTTTACTCATATTTAGGCTAACACAAACGACTCAGGCGTCCCTAAAATTTACCTGTCATGACAGTGTCTTGCATTTGTACATTATTTAACGAGAGTAGGCCTAATACTTTTTATTCTTCTGCTCAAATTCGCAAAAATTCTTTCACTTAAAGGATCAATTCAGGGGCTGCACTTTTCAAGACTTTACGCGCTATGATAACTCTAATTTCAGTAAATCAATTTTAAATTCCGTGTCCGATACTCTCCACGCAAACTTCTGACAAACAACAAGATGGCGGTGCTGTCAAAGTTAGTTCTAATTTTCGTCGCAGGACTTCAGTTGTGGCACGGACTACATTTCAGATTGTAAGCTGGACTATAAGCTTTAAAAGTGTAAAAACCCATTCCAAATTGGTTCGGTAGTTTTTGCGTGATCTTCGCTTACACAATTATAACAGAAAAGAAAAGATGTGAGTTGATCGAAATGATAAACGAAGGGTAAGAAATGGGAACAGTATACAAGAAACTATAAAGCAACCTGACCGTGCAAAGGAACGCTGTATTACGTTAAAACTAAAGACCTCGCTGGAGATCGAAGTGGAGACTACACCATTAACCCCAGCGTGACCCGCGCTGTGAGCTTCCCTCAGCAAAGTGCCTGAGTTTAATTATGCCGGCGGTCGCGCCGGCTAAGCCGGCACTTACCTCGCCTTCTTATTCCGACGGGAGGCGAGATCTTGCCGCTGCTGGTGCAGCTCCATAAACAACGCGGCATGCTGTGCGCGGAATGGCTGATGAGCGCCGGGATTAGCATCTCCAGCAACTCGCGCGCCGCGGCGGTTGCTTTGATACGGATACCACACATAATGCACACTGGTTTGGTTCTCGAGCAGCATTAAAAGCTTATAAGTTGCAGTTAAACAATAAGTTTTACCTGCATAGTACAGACTTTTTAAATTAATTAATTAATTCAGTATTATTGACTATTACCAAAAAGCTTGGAATAATACTTTTTGAGCAAAAAAACATGAAAAAACAGCTATAAAACCAATAAAATATGAGACAAATGTTTTTAATTCTTAAGTCAGTAGCAAAGATAAAAAGGTTTTCTAGCGGTTTTTCATCCGTCTAGTGCAGGTGAAATAAAAACTATGATTTTGTCAAACGTGTTTCGATTTATCATATCGTCATCGGTACCCTAAAACACGTTTTAATGTTGCTATAGTATCTTTCTGTAAATAATAAAAGTAATAATCTGTTATTAAATGTTAGTTATAACTATTTCACTCTACTTTCAGTTTTTATTTCTTCATGACATTTTAGTCGCTAAACGTCCATCTCAGTACTTTGTTTACTTACTTTACTTACTAACGCCACACACGTACTGTAGTCCCTTTTTAATGACAAAAACCTGTTTCATTCTTTGTTAGCACACTGTTATTCCGCACCTGCTACGTTTGTGTAGCAAGTAAACACGCATTTGTTATTGATTATGCTGATGTAGTCTGAGATGTCGATAAACTTAACAAAGTACATGGTATAATAAATGGAAAATTGTATGCAAAAAACAAGAAAGTTTTTAATAAAAAAACCACTATAAACTTTTTATCATCCAAGCAGATAAGGAAAAAGGCATAAATATCAACATTTTCAGTATCACAGTGTTGAAACGTTACTTTTTTCCCCCCTCGTTACAGCAACTGTGGACATCGCAGACACTAGCCAGCCATTTTGCACAGAAAGCTGGTGTTAATCAAGAGTTCCGGAAGCAGTGCCCAGATGAAGATCACAGAAAGATGGTCGAAACGTCGGCTGCACACATCATAACGTGGCGTCACCCGAACAGCCAAGTGCCAACTGGGGACCGTGCACAAACTACGTGGCTCGGTCCAGGGAGGGGGGGTGGGGAGGGGTTGGCTGGAAGGCTACGCTACGCTACGTGGGGGGAGGGGGGGGGGGTTCCGAGCCGGGCCATGTAGCTTTCCTTTCATAACATTTTTCACAGTTAAAATGAGGAATAGAACTGACAACAGCATGTAAATATTTATTTCCCTCAGTTAATTATCTCCGTATGTAATTTACAATAGTCTGACAAGAGAAAACAGTACAAAATGTCTTCTGGAGTCAAATAGGAAAAAAGCTACGTGCTACGTGGGGGGTGGGGTGGGGGTGGGGGGGGGAGAAGCAAAAGCCACATAGGGCTACGTGGGGGGGAGGGGGGTTCACAGGAGGCCAAAATGGAGCTACGTGGTTTATGCACGCTCCCCTGACTCTGGCTGCGGAAGCCTTCGATTACAGATGAAATTCATATTCCAACCATATCCTAACGGTGGAATGGTCATGTAGCCATTTGTTTGCAAAATGTGTGACTTCTGTTATTTATGACGAGTGTATTTTTTGTTTGTGAAATGTGTAGTTTAATACGCGTAGATTGAAAACCGTCTTAGCATTCTAGTACTGGGTTCCGGGACATCGCTTAAAAACTGCAATCAGGAGGATTGCCGGTACTCCAAGTCCAGAAGTGGAACCTGGCCCCGGTCAAAAGTTTACTGTACCGAATGTCGTTTCAACATGGTATCTAACACTGATCTGGAAACCTTCGCAGCTGCATTACAACATTATAGATTTTATTGATTTTTATCCATTCCAGTATCGTATTTTCTGTTATATTTACAGCAAGCTACCTCTAGCTACGAGATCAGTCAAGATATTGTTTTCAGAGATCGACTGGAGTTTGGTTGAACCTTCTTCTTTACAATTTTTTCGTTGAAGTTATTTAGTCGAAGTGTGTTTTTTGAAACAGAAACCTATCCTGCTGATACTTATAAGTTTAAGGCAATACGGCAAAATTCACTCTTACGCTAAAACAGTCCACCCAGCTCTACAAGTCCTGATCAACCAAGATGGCTATACTAGTTGAACATTAGTCCTTCGTCCCGTGGGGGCTTGCCAAAGAGTAGTAATTAACATGGCATGTTTACCTGACCACAAGGCCTGTCATAACTGAAGCGTTTGACAGTTCTTGAACGACGTGTGTTGACTTTAGTACGCAAGGTCACAATTTTTAGTTTCTCTGGAGGTGATGGCTGACACTCACGTGATTGTTGAATGGAATTTTCCACTGCAGTAAACCGTGAGATTACTTTTGTTTACATTGTTGTATGTCAACCTGTGGTCGCCAGTCCACTAAGAAATGTTTAAGGTCCAGTGAAACATAAAGCAGAATATCCCCGCGGACAAAACACGGCGGATTGATACAGTTCGCCAGAGTTGTATTGGTCGAACAGAGCACGGACAACTAAAGGAAGCAGTGTTGAAGCAGTCGGATTCAGAAAAGATCACTCAACTGTACAACAATGTGCCAGGCTAGTGGAGCATATCTGCTCAGAAAAGCAGGCGGGAAACAGCACATCAGCACTATTCTTAGACATAGAGAAGGCCTTCGATAAAGTGTGGCACGAAGGCCTAATCTACATTTTACATAAATTTGACGTTCCCGATTACATAATTCACACAATCAGTTCTTATCTAGCAAACAGATTTTTTTTTATCAAACATGAAGGTGAGACAAGCTCAGTAAGGCAAATCGACGCTGGAGTGCCTCAGGGTAGTGTCTTAGGACCTATCTTATACTGCTTATATGTCAATGATTTGCCACATATGGCGGGCAGCAATGCCAGTCTATATGCAGATGATACAGCACTTTACACCAGCCATAAAAACTTAGAATATGCAGCAAGAGAGCTACAAAGGCATCTAGAGCTACTAACCCAATGGTGCAATTTATGGAAAATTAAAATTAATGCCACAAAAAGTCAAGCCATAATTTTCACCACAAAAATCAAACTACCACGGTACAAATTGCACACGGAGGGAGGCGACATAGACTGGAAGAATTAAATTAAGTACCTTGGACTGCGATTAGACAAACAGCTGACGTGGAGGACCCACATAGATGAAGCAAAGAAAAGAGCCAGAGCCAAACTTACCAAACCTCTACCCAATCCTTAGAGGGGAAGGTATAAGGACAGATAGCAAAATACTCATCTATCGTGCCATTGTTCAAACAACATTCTTATACGGCTCAGAGCTATGGAGTATGGCTGCCGATTGCCACATCAAAAAGCTACAGGCACTCGAGAACAGAGCCCTACGTGCCATTGTTGGTGCACCACGTTACCTTCCAAACTGGAGAATCCGGCAGGATCTCCACTTCGATCCATTGACCACAACAATAAAAAACGCATCAGACAGATTCTATTTCCGATGCAAAAATTCAAACTACGCCGAAATAGCTACCATTGGAAATATACCACCAGAAACCTTACCTCGTCGACACCCAAACAAACTATCAATCGGCAATTCCACTTCTGACCACCATGCCCTCCAATCCTCCATTAAATATAAATAGGCCCCTCAACTCTATTCTAGGCCCCCTTGTAAATAAACAACAACCCAAATTTCATCCTCCACTAGAGATAAATAGGAATAGGAATAGGAATAGGCAAAAGGATATGTAGCTGTTAGGTCTCCCCCCCCCCAAAAAAAAATTCCCTCCTTTAGTTGATAGTTAGATATAATTATCCATCATAAAACCAATCTACAAACAATTCAGATTATCTTATGTAGCTTACAACAACTACATTTTCACCAGATTCTCAACTTAGACCTAGACATTAGCCATAGGATTCCCTGGTGCTAAGGACGACATGCAGCTTGTGTCTGCGACAAATCACGGATGGATGGATGGTGGAAGAAGAAACGCTTATTTTATATTTTTCCGATCCTCTCCTGATGAACATGTCCAGCATATTCCCCGACGAAAAAGAATTGCCTCTCCTTCTCGCTTCAAGTAGTAGGTCTATAATTGTGTGTGCGACCTGAATGCAGAATCTTGTACCTTTGCATAATACACGCAGCTGTCAACACAAAAGGCCGCAGGTGCAACCGAACAAGATGCCTTCAATGAAAACTGTTTGTCTGAAGTCTATGACATTATCAATGGATCTAAGATATCTTCTTTATTAAAAGAAGATTTACATAACGAGATACTTAGCCTATCTGAAGGAGTACTTTCGTTTCAATAAACATAATAAAATTCGTTAAGTTGCAGGTTGGTGTTTAATTAGATCTATAATTAGTTGGTGCATTAGGGGGGAGTTTGCAGCAGTGGTGGAGGTGGGCTCATAGTGGAAGCACAAGTTATTGATCTCACGCTTCCTCTACTGAATCAACCATGACTCCACAGAGCTCCTGCCGTATTCTCCTCTAATACCGCTAAGCGCTGGGTAGAAGTGGTAACCGGATTCTGTTGGTGGTAGGCTTGCAGGAATACGCTAAAACGACACAATATGAAATTTTCGGTGTTATTTCTTAACTACTATTTTTTTTTCTGTCATCAGTCTTTCGACCGGTTTAATGCAATAAAATTCGGAGGCTATCCGGATGAGATACTCAAAGACAGAAAGAACACCAAGAGAATAAAAAAAGAAATAAAATAAAAACCCTAGACTCGATACACCTGGTTAGATAATAAAATACTGAAAAAAAATATTCCTTTAAATGAAAGACACTAATATATTTTCGACCCATGAATGACAAGAAAAGGGCTACCGTTTGTGGATTCGCCACTACATCGGAAGAGGGAGAGAAATAAGAGCCGACCAGCAGATGAAGGTATCTTTCGACTCGGACTTCATTCTATTCGATCTCCGCAACAACTTCGCCCTCAGTTTCCCCGAAGGGAAAAGTGGACTTCAACTTCGACCTTGCGTGAGGCAAAATCACGTCTTCTGCAGCATGCTTTGGGTCTTGCGCTGCACAATCCTTTAAGTATTCTCTTAATAGTTAACATGCTTGGGAGTTGTTTCCACTCTGATGAAATTTATGTTCATATCTGGTAGAGGAATGTATATGTTTATACCCTGAATACATTCAAGTTTTAACAAAAAATTCAAAATATAATAAATAAATTAAAAAATGCAGTCTTTCATCCTTTCCTATCTTGCGCTTACCTCTCTTCATATCAACATACACTTTACAACCTACATCTTCAATTATCTTTTCCATATGTTCTAATCTTTGTCTACCTCTACAGTTCTCTAGGTTCTCAACTTGGTCCGACGCTTTCTACGATGCGCAAAAACTTGGACTTAATATCATTTCTGTTTCATGTTATTTCGATTTCGGAGAGTACTATGTTAAAGCCATTCCTTACATAGATTTTGGATAGTATTTAATTTAATTTATACCTTACGTTTCTTCTGTAAGTTACTTTTGAGAATTTTTTCTGACTTCTGCAATGTCAGTCACTGTTTACACTTAAAGAAAATTGTCACATTTAGGATGTAAAGGCACAATGGCACCGGTCATTATTAATTCGACGAATACTTCTCTCTCCGAAGTTAAATAAAAGTACAGCAAAATGTTAAATTCAGTCTAAGAGAAAATATTACTTATAACTATTTTAATTTAAACCCTGTTGATTGCTCTCAGAGTTGTAGTTCAGAATGGAATATCCGAGAAAATAGCTGGTAGCGCCAGCTATTAGGAAACTGGTTTAAGCCTAAGTCTTTAGAAACGGAAAAATGACTAAATCTATAATTGAACAATATGACAGTGTTAACTCGTATTGCAACAATTCAGTAACTGTACTGACGTTACAAAAGCAAGAGCTTTTAGTAGTAATTTGACTGTAATAAACAGTTAGTTAAAAATGAAGTTAAATATACTCGACCTATGCTGGCTTCCATTTACTACTATATAATTATTCGTAATTAAACAAGCCGAAAAGTCACTTCACCCTAACAACATGGTTCAAATAGGATGCTGTATTTGAGTAAATCTGACTTACATGATGAGCAGAATATAACTTGATTAATTTTTACGTATAGTGCGAAGAGAATAAAATCAATTTTAGGGTAAACGAAATTGTACACACAACCTCGAATTTCTAGTAACATCTTTGGCCGCTGTTAATTTGCGAGCGAAGGCCGGCGCGTGACGTCACCGTTCTCCATCTAATAGTTACCGAGGTGAGTGAGTGAGCTTACAAAATTGTGGTATAGACGCGAGAATCGCTTAATCTATTTACTCCAAATTTCGTATCTCATATTTATCCGACCTAAATAATAGGTAGTGTTTATGATACGACGGCTGAGGGGTAGAAGGCGGCATACGCGGTTCAGTGGAGCAGGTAGCAAGTGGAGAGGAGTATCCAGCATGAGATACGGGGTGCCCGCTCTACAAAACAATTAGACACCCGGGAACACTTGCAGTGTGGGGGCGGGTCCGAGTTTTAATATTCAGCCCCGGAGAGAGCGCGAGCACTGGAACGCATTTCAATATATTAGCATTGTAACGGCGGCCGTATGTTGGGCGGCTGCAGGGTGCCAACTCCTGCAAATTGAATCCGACCCGTCCAGGGAGCCCGAGTGCACGAGAGAGCCAGGCGGTCTGTGCCTTTTCTGCTTTATGTCAGACGAGAGTTTAAGACCGCAGAGGAAGGAGGAAGGCACTAGAAGGAGACTGCAGTGTGTTGGTGCTCAGCTTGATAAGTGGGGTGTGGATGTGGATAGTCGATCGATATGGAAATCGGCAGGAGAGCAGGTACGTTGGTTCGTATCTTCGCGATTAGAAAGGTTAATAGCACACACATAAAGCTAACGAAATCCACATCCGGAAGGTTAATTAGATCTTCCCACACGATACGTATATAGTCACGAAGGCCTTCTGAAGACCGAGTGTGGTGGGTGAACGGTAACACTTGGACCCCGCATTCGGTTGGACGTAGGTTCGATACCCCCGACAATCCAGATTTGGGGTTTTCCTTGGTTTCTCCAAATCACTCAAAGCAGGGATGGTTCCTACAAAAGGGTGGCCGAACAACTTCCCGTTCCTTGCCACCCGTCCTTTCCCGCCTCTAATGCCCAGAAGTAATATGTATTCTTTTGAAGAGTTTGCAAGGAAATATCTCCGTTTCTAGGATTTCACATTCAAAATGACGCAAAATTAAATCCTAATAATCTCATTTTCACAGGTTATTTCATTCGTCTGTCGGTTCAAACGTTTCACCCTCGTAACTCCACTGATTTTACACACATTGATATGGAATTTCAGAGACGTTTTCCTTTTACCGTAGAACGGATCTGCAGATAAAAACGGTTTTTAGGGTACCCTCAGATCACCTTCTAAAAGAAAGGAGAGACGATTTTCTTTTCTCTGCACCACATCGAGTGTGCTTGTCATTAGATAGGAATTCAAAGTCCAATTTGTGTTGTTTGGGGTAATTTTATTTAGTTATGTATCTCGTGGGATATGAGCTACAAATGCCGTTAACAAATGTATCTTCCTCATATAATTTTCCAACCTCATAAGTGAACAATCTGAAAAAAAAACCAAGATTACGGCACGCAATAAGGACATTCAACGAAACTTGTTATGGATACCATATGTTGACAAATTTTGTTTTAAAATTTTCATATTATTCTGTCCACTATTTTGGCGTTACGAAATACGGATTATTTATTTAAATCAAATTTCAAATACCTCAGTGACTAAAGCGTAGAAAAATTCAGCGTTTACTTTATGAAGGATGAGTTACTGTTCTGTCTAAAGAGGATCTACCGTACTCCTTATATTAAAAAGTAAGAGTATTGACGGGAATACCGCGAGTGTGACATGGAAGGAAACAGAAAGAAGAATGTTGCGAACTTGTCACAGAGAGAAGCATTGCGGTAATGCAGAATTCAGTTATGTTGCTATTCCGCAGTCTCACATCGGTACTGTATTGGGTTAACGAACTATTATGTTGAACTCACGCTAGTCTCTGACCTTATGTGCATTGCCTCAGGCGTAAATGATTCTGAAGTATTGTGAGGTAAAAAATGAAATCAGTTGTGTTATCTGTAGGAAGAATTGTATGTAGGAGAGTAACGGAAATTTTCAATTACTTTCCAAGACTCTTTCTTTACATGGTAATCTCCCATTAGAGTTTAAACTATTTTATTAGTGTTGCTCACAATGCTGTTAAGTTATAATTGAATGAGAACGTTCATCTGAATAGAATATCTAAATATAATAAAGCTGCAACCAAGAAAGTTCTGCACATTGAAGATATTTTGTAAAAAAAATTAGATTGAGGTACTGTTAATAATTTTCGAACGAAAACTATTGGAATTGATGTTCCTTGCGTTTCAAGCAATGTACAGCCTCGGTTCGTGGAACTAAAAAATGACAGCTTAGGTTCATTTTGCTGCAATGCTGGGAACATGAGAAATTAAGAAAATTGTGCGCAAATTTTGTTGTTTCATAGCAGCAATTTTATGTCCTCCATTGCCTGGCGGTAAGGGTAAATTCCTTCTCACACTTGAATTGCTTAAAGAGACTGTATATAATAAAGTCCTTCTCAGTAACAGTTTGCTACTGATACAAATATTAATAACAGACATAATACTGTCTTTAGACGACGCAGAGAATTAGGTAACTGCTATTATTAGGAAATGCATGATATATGAGCTTTATTTACCGACTTCAATGTATGGTCCTAGACGTTGTTTCATTTTTCTCTGTAGCGGTGTGTTCACTGAGTGAGATTCATTTTAGTGCCGAAATCAAGCAATCTATTGCCACCAACAATAATCATTTGTAAGAAACTGATGAAATGAGGTGATTATTTTTTTTGATAAAAACCTTGGATGATCGAAATCACGCCAGATATGATTCATTACTATTTCAAAATTGTGTGAGCGCAGCTGTATTCCCAGTATGTTAAATTAGTGTGTTCCGATTATAGAAAAAATTCTAAAATTATTTATAATCTTTTCTTTTTATGAAGTGTGTTTGCTATTTGTTTACTTTCTACTCTGACCGCAAGACGTGTAAACTGTTCAAAATGTATCGTTGTTTTGCACATACTTCTATGGTTCTTGCAGAGCTGGAAGAATCATTCCTTAAATAATAATTTATTTAAGAGAGCAAACCACACTTTAATAGTTCACGTGGGCGAAGTTGCGGAAAACTAATAATCATAAACATAATATTTAAGCTCTTGATTTCGTTATTATCCATGACCAGTTTAAATCATTCGGAGTAATTTATGAAGTGACCAATGTATAATGGTTGGTTGAATGATCATCATTGACCAAGGTTACGATCAACACTTTCAAACGCAAAATACTTTTTCATCTACGATATTGACGGTACGGATTTATGACGGCTGTTTTTTTACCGAGCAGGGCGGTGTAACGGTTAGCGTTCTCGCCTCGCATTCGGGAGGACGGCGGTTCGAATCCCCGTCCGGGCATCCAGATTTGGGTTTTCCATGGTTTCCCCAAATCACTCCAGGCAAATGCCGGGATGCTTCCTTCAAAAGGCCATGGCCGAATTGCTTCCCATTCCTTGCCCCCCATCCTTTCCCGTCTCTAAAGACCTCGATGTTAAAAAGAGACGTAAAGCAGTTACAAAAAAAAAAATGCTGTTTTTTTTTTTTTTAATTAATTTATTTGTTTTATGCAACAGCAGTTTCATTTATGGAACGATTTGAATGTTTGTAGGGCCTATGCTGCTAGACATTCCTTGAGTACATTATTGTTATTTGTTGCTATAAATGTTTATCCTTAATTTTATGATGTAAGTAATGTAGTTGTTAGTACGCCCAACGAATAATTTTTGTACTAGTACAAATTTATCGGAGAGCATGGTAGGTGGAGGTAACGCTCTGGCCTTGCATTCGGGAGAACGAAGTTTCGAATACTCGTCCGGCTATCAAAATTTCGGTTTTACTTGGTTTCCCGAAATCACTCCAGGCGAATGCAGGGATAGTTCATTCAAAATCCCATGGCCAAATTGCCTCCAGTCCTTTCTGCCTCTAATGACCTCGACGTCAACATCGAAGAGACGTAAAACTAAAAAAATGAAATAAAATAAAAATCTAATGTATGCAAATTTATTTTTATTTTACATTTAAGTGACGTATTTAGAAAAACATTCAATGTTTTATTTTTGTACTCACACAAATTTATCAAAGCACATTCATTTATGTTTATTTTACATTTTAAGTGATGCAGTTGTAGTAACATAATCTATGATTGTCTATGATTATACAAATTTATCTAATGCATACAAATTTATTTTTATTTCATATTTTAAGTGATCCAGTTTTAGTAATATGTCGAATTTTTTTTAATACTGTTACAAATTTAGCAAATGTACGGCACATTCAGTTATTCAAGTTTAACAAGAGTGATTGCAAATTGTTTAGAGGTTTAACGTACTTCAAGATGACTACGGAATCACGTATAGCTGACTACGTTTCCAAATCACAGTTAAATGTCCAGGAAATCCCTGCTGATCACGAGGGATTTGAAAACTGACCATCGTGATTGTAGTCACTGGTATTACAAAATGAGTAACATGGCTGGGAAAAGCTGTGTGTGGGAACCAACAAATTTCGCTTGTTATTTCTAAACTGATTAACTCTCTCAGTTAAATGAGTGACATCTTTCAGCACGTCATGTGGTGCAACCAAATGAACTGCGCGGCTCCAAAATCAGTCAGCCACAACACCGCACTGACGCAAGTGCTGACCTCTGCGGGCATCGCTCTATAATTAATAACTTTTAGTTATGTTTAAATGTTATCTTCACCGACACCGTGCTTCGAACTGAGAGTAACTACGCAGAGGGTCAGTGATACACCGTTTGCGTGCGCTGGAATAAAACCGTGCGCGTTCGGTGACGCTTGAAATTATCGATTGTCGGTGGGGCCAACTTTTTTTTCCCCTCCCATTTACTGGGTTGTAATTAATAAATACGCTCGTAATGAGAGCGCTGTGTTGGTGGGGTGGGGGGCGGATATACTGTTATGGTCCAGCGTATTTTACCTACATTATGGCTGAGCCTGCATTTTATATAACTAAATATATTGGCTATTTATTAGTAATTAACAGTACTGCAGCTTTTTAATGTCTGCGTACGTTAACGCCCAGTGATGAAAGACCCAATTTTGGGAAATAGTTGACGGTAATGATCCGCCATGTGCAAATCACAAATCGGTGTGATTTAAAATTAATCAGCTTTTAAAAAGTGCCCCAAGCAAGTAATAAAAATCATACAGGAGCGACATCATGTGTTTTGTGTACAGGTAATGTATCTAATTTTCTGAAGAAAAAGTTTTGTATATTAGACGAGAAAGCTGATAAAATAAATTTTTGTATATTCCCAATATTTTAATTCTTACAATGAATATGAAATCAAATCTAGCATAGAATTTTGTGGACATAGAACTAGATAGCTCAATAACGTGATAACTTTCTGTTCTTGGAGAGTAGAGGATTCTGGGAAGCATTCAAATCTTAGGACAGGAATAAAATATAAGAATTAATCAAGATAAGACCGAAATTGCAGCTTTCGGCAAGAAAGAGACCATTCACACAAACGTCAGCCTGAACAGATACTAATTATTATTTAGTAAATACGCATTTACTAAATAATAATTAGTTTAACAAGCAACTGTGGAAGAAATGGCCTGCAATAATCATATATGAATAGATACCCTTTACCAGAAGCTAAACAGTTAATATGTTTGGCAAGTAAAAACACTATGGATTTGGCAAGAAGGACAACAGAAATTGCCAGAAGAATGGATCAATGCAATACTTGCCTTCAGTATAAAAAGATATATATTCACTTCCAGCAGTATTACCCTAATGGAAAGGGTAGGGCAGATATGGTTGACAAACTCAAATTATACGGACACAAAAAAAAAACACTACGTCTGGCAGTTTCAAAAAATTAATGCTTTCGAAAGATCTTAAAGATTAGTTTCGTGCTACCAAGAGTAGGAAAAAAAATAATAAAAATAATAATAATAAAAAAATAAAAAAAATAAAAAACGCTTTCAAAGAACACTGTAAAAGCACGAATCAAGTTAATTGCATATAAACTTCGAAATTAACCCTTTACGATTGACAAGCTGGCAGAAAGAATTTCAGATGAAGACTACGGGAACAGTAAATGAGGTAATTATTAGAAAATGCTAGACAACGTATTAAGGATTAAAATGGAAATTTCAGTATAGATCGAAGTGAAATACTGACCATGTAATATCCAAAGTTAATTCAAAAGGTCCTACAAAAAACTCTTCGCTATTATCTGACTATTAAATGTTTGGGGTATTCGTGGAATATAACCAAAAATGTCTCGAGTTGCAGGGTTCACTTCATTGAGGTACTTTTAATTAGGTGTTTCGTCTATCCTGCATTATACAGTACTTAGTGGAAACTACATGCTAGAGAAACAATTGATGCATTGTATACACGATAGAACGATAACACATAATATTGGAACTGATTATACAGGGTGATTCACGAAGACACGCAAATATTTTAATATGTTATTCTACAAGTAAAACTAAAGAAAAACGTTCTTATAAACATAGGTCCATAGATGTTTAGTTAAGGAGTTATTTTGTTGTTATTGATCTGGTGAATGTATTAAAACAAGTCCCAGTCGTGTATCTGCATTAGTTTTCCAGAAATTCCAGAGAAGCAAAGAAATAATTTGGAAAAATTTGTAATTTATTAACTACTTGAGAACAATTTTTTTTAAATTCCAGATAATTGCACAAAGTTTTCAACAGAAGTTGTGGAGAATTTAATTTTGGAAAATTATCGTAATAAAGTTAACTAAAACAGTATGAATGTGTCAGATAACCTTATTTTATTAGTACCATAGCTCAATCGTGCTTTACTGTAACCTCGTACAGTTTTGCGATGGCTTCATATTAGCGAGGTTGCTAAATTTCGGACAAAATATTTTATTAGTAGTAACTCCGTAACTAAATATTTGCGGATCTATGTTTTTATGAACGTTTTACTTTAGTTTTACATGTAGAATAACATATTAAAATATTTGCATATCTTCATGAATCACTCTGTATAGCCTGGCAGTCAAATGCTCTATTTCTTACCCCGCTGAAGTAGATTGTTCCGACTTTTACGCTTTGCAACTGTAGAGTTTTGTAAGTCAGAAACCTGTTTAATGCTACTCCCAGGTATTTTGGGGCACTGTTATCTTGCAGCATCTGGACTTTGAACATTATAGTTGGGCGTTAATTTATTTGCTTGTTGCTTAGGTGGAATGTAGCTATTATTGTTTTCACGGGGCTAGAAAGAAGGAGCTATCTTCTAAAGTAGACATCCATTTCCTGAAGGTCACGGGTCAGGTATAGAGACCGATAAACATTAAACTATGAGAATTATATGTCAGCTGCAGAGAAGATATGGAAAGTGAGAGAGATAAGGGTTCTGAACCAGGCAATATGGCAGAACGTGATGAAGCACCATAAAAATGGACACTACGGGGTACGATCGCAATTTGTTCATCCCGCACAGCATATAGTATCGTCTATTTCAATTACTGTTTCATAGTAACTTAGGCGAAAGCTGAAACTGGTCACAATTTCCGCTTCGAAAGTTGTACATTATACAAATTACACTAAACACGAACCAGTGTTTGCAGTGCTCACTGGCAGTCGGCAATATGTAGGCCCTTCACTTCCATAACATGCACGTAATCTACAGGATTTGTGTTTAGTAACTGTCACTTCAAGAAAAGGTAGGAAAAATATACATGTCGATGGTAACAAAATGAAGATGGCTGCACCAACGAGTTGAAAATTGTTTTTTTTAAATTAATGTATTAATATTCTTAAAGCTTTACCATGAAGGCTATACCAGATGCAAAAATGAGACTCTTGAAATACTCACGTGCTATTTGTTTACTACAGTAAATGAAGTAACCTCTTAACAGGTACTTACACTGAGTTTACTAACAAATATGTTATCACCGTCAGTTATGTAGTTTCATGACGTAACATCACTTTCTAAGGCTGTTACAACAGAACAGTTCCAAATACAATTTTATAGACTTTCGAATTAGTTCATATTGAGCGTAAAGTTTAGAATTAGGCATAAAATAAACTGACGTACTTCCTGTGCGAAAGGTATTAAAATTAGTTTTAGCACTAACATTAACCAGCAATAAAATGGTCAAATTTTTCATTAAATTTTACGAATAGTCTGTGCTCTACTCTTTTCAGTTAACGTGAGTAATGTATTTTAAACTAGTAGCTTCTCTATTCACTGAGGATAACTCAATTGTGAACAAAGTTTGGCTTTAATACAGAACAGAGAGATAATTTTAAAAAAATCACCGTGTTCAACCATAACTAAGTTACCCGTAGGGTGTTTGTGTCTCTTTGAAGAGCCTAAAGTACTGCTATTCACGTACGGTATTCGAGAAGGACCGGGCTCTCCGTCTTTTGACAGGGGAAGGATGTCTGGACGCAACGGAAGGCAACTCTTCTTTTTTATTCTCGCCTGGAGCTCCCAACACATTTTCCTCGGGCGGCATTCGGCGGAAATGAAAAGAGAATTCTGGCGACTATTAAATTAATGTGGGTTCATTGGGAATTCAATTTGAAAGAGTAGAATCCGAAAGCAAACAGAATGTTCCTTTTTTAGTTGAGGAATATAATTTGATGCCGGCGGGAGTTGGTTACTGGAGCGACGCTGTAATCTGAGAAACTCTGTGAAACGCGTCTCCTTCGCAACTTCACAGAGTCGAGCACCATTAGAGTTTCAGAATTCAGGAAATTCGCGTGGTTGGTTGGTATTAATTTTAGACGATTTTTTGTTCTAAAAATACCCGAAAACCCAGGGCCACCATTCCGACGTAAAGAAATTTTGTTAAGGGTTCGAAGGCAACACCCAATACAGAAACCAGAGCCTTACTGCAATCTTCCTAGTAAGGGGAAACTACCAATTCTTTCCTTCCACAAAGAACATAGGAAAATGGTGGAGTCGAAGCTATAAAACTATAACTTTGATTACGCTAACACGTACAAGTATTTCAGATGGAAGAGTAATATACTTTTGATGATCTGGCCTCACTTTCGGGAGGATGCGGTTTCGAATTCCCGACTACCCAGATTTCGGTTTTGTATTACTTACCCAAATCACTCAAGGCAAATGCCGGCTTGGTTCCTTCAAAAACCCATGGCAGAATTACTTCCCAGTTTGCTCCCTGTCCTTTCCCGCGTCTGATGACCTCGATACAACGAGGCGCAAAGCCATACGCAAAAAAAGTGTTAAATGTTATAAAACCAAGAGACAGATGCTGTAGTGCAAATGTGTTTGTTTCCTCGTGGTTTTACAGCTCGTCGTCATTAGAGGCAGGAAAGTACCGTGGGCAAGGAACGGTAAAAATTCGCCCATGGTCTTCTGAAAAAACCATCCCGGCATCCGCTCGGAGTGATTTCGGCAAACCATGAAAAACAGAAATCTGGATTGCTACACGAGGAATCGAACCCGGGTCCTCCCGTATGCCAGGCCCGAGCCTTACGGCTCATTCATAAAGCTCGCCAAAAATGTTTGCTGTGACTGTATGTAGCGTGGTTATTTGACAAGAAAAATTCGTATCGCTATCGGAACATGATTACTGATTATACCGTAGTTAGTTTATTATCACTTCCACCTGCTGCACCTCATATAACGCTTGGAAACTTTGACATCAGTATAAGCGTTCTATATGAGTGTCAACTCTACTCCTGGATGATTATGGAAAAGTTGTGTGTCGTTGTCTATGGTCGAGATGAATTCAACTGGATCCAGGCTATGGAAGAAATCTTGGTATTAGGAATTTTTAAGGTTAGGTGAGGTGGTATTGTATGGTCACTACTAACCAGATTCTGATCCAAAGTCACGGTTTATTTACACAGCTGAGTGAGGGCCCGCGAAACTGTCAATAATGTTTCACCAGTTGCTTGGGAGACTTCCTCTGGGTATCCTTTAAGGAGTAGGGCCGAATAAGACAGCCCCTGGTGTATTCTTGAATCTCTAAACCAGCAAACAAACAACACACTATTCCGGATACATGTAACATCACACTCATCTAGATATACACTTATGGACACTATTCATTTGAAAATAGATTTGTAAAGTAACGATAAATTGTATACCCGTATGTATTGGTTAATATACCAATCAGCACTCGTTACTGTCTCATCGTTAGTTTTGATATAATCGAGCACTAACATGAAGCAACGCATGGACTCTCGTCGCATATGGGATTACTTCGTTACAAATGTAGCCGCTATATTTTTTTTATCCTACTGCTTCTAAAAAATTAGCATTTTGTTTGATGTGGTGACTTTTTTGCTATGTATTGTGGTATTTCGAGTTTGCTGTGGGCAATTATTGTTTAGCATTTCCCACTTACCTTTTTGATTACATTTAATATTAATAATTTTATAAATTTATCATATTTAATATTTTGATTTATCAAATAAGAAGTGGGTGTAAATGATATGCTATCTTTTATCACTAAGAAAGTTATAAGTTGACATGTTTATTCGGTTAACTTTGAAGGCCTAGACGTTGGTGTTTTTACATTTATTTTTTATACAGAAATAATCAAGGGTTCAACGAAAACAACACCGAGACTTACAATGTGATCCACAAAACATTAATACTAAAGAAACACTAATGAAATATTTGAGCACGATGTCAAGGTTAAATGTAGCTAACATGAAAAATTACATATAGGAATCTAACATAGAAAAAACCCATACTTCATATAGCTGTTCACAAATACGAGCTTACAGAAACAAATATTCGAATTTTAATTTAACTTGATCGTCACTAAGTCTTTGACTTAAACAAGATACTACTTCCAGATCGATAGGAAAATTATTACAGAGTCTTCCCGTATAGAATCAGGTTGTCCGCGGCTATTAACACGGCTCAGAACGATTGTTGGAGAGTGATACTCTGCTCAGAGGCGTTAACGGGTCGGGGATGCTCAACACTGAGTTATTTTTACTGGCAGAATGTCTTTACCGTTATTGTAGCTGCGACGGCGCGGCGTTGCGTTTGCACGTAAGGAATTGTACGTTTCTTCCAGACAGCAGCAGGGATACCAAAGGCTCAGAGATGACTCAAACGGTACTGTGTGGATAACTATAACAGACAGCCATGCTACCCTCTTATGTCTGTTGTTGGTCGAAATTACCTTCACTTTAGTGATTCCCAGGTGATGGCGCGACCTCTCAGAAAGTCACCGACGCAAGACCCCGGGAAGACGTTCGTTTTACACGATGTCGTCTCGGAATCCCAATCCGTCGTCTCATGTGGAATATACCAAACAGCTAGTCATTATTTTGTAACAGCAAAGTTGACTGGACGTTTTGCAGGGGAGTCCTCAATCACGTGATTCATATCCGAACTTGCCATGACTGACTTGCTTTGGAAATGTTCGTACTTTGACTTCGGCTGCCAAAATTTCCATTTGCGTGCGGGAAATTTTCAAGAGACACTAACAAAATGTTGTCCAGCCAAAATGTTTATATGACTTAGGAACGGACGGTAACCTCGCACATGCCTGCAGAAAAGCGGTTCTCTTTCCAACCCACCGCATTGTGAAGGCCGTTATTTGTTCAGCTCTGATACAAGGAAATCCCGTTACAGGTAGCCTCCCTTCGGACTAAGCACAACTGCCGTTCAGCATCGCACCTTCACAAGCAAAAATTTCAATCCTTCTTAAATATTAATTACTACTGTTGTTTTAAACATTGTACGCGTCTGACACGGTAGTTTCGTTACAGTGTGGACTATTGAAAACTCTTAAGTATCTTTAAAAAGTAGAAGTAAATCCATTTGATTATGCTTTAATTGCCGGGATGTAATCACTATTCCAATTTATTAAACGAGTATGCTGAAATGTACCTCGTTTTTAGTGAGATGGTTGTGTCTCAATTTTTGATAATCGCGTGACTACACCACTTACAGTGTAAACCACTATCTTCGTAGTTGTGTATGACGGGTTGAGTAAGTCCGGATAACTATGAGCATGGTAGTACATCCTCTTATCACCCTCTCCAATAAATGAAAGATTTATAAACGTCTGCCCACTTAACTCTCATATCAAATGTTATGCCAAGATACTTGCAGGTATTCAGTTATTCAACAATCAATGCCGTCCCTACTTTATAATAATAAACAACTTTTAGGTTTTTTTATCTGTTTACCTAATAAGCTGACTCTTTCTGGCATTTATCTTAGCTTAACCAAATAGATATCCTGACCAGGTCGCCCTGCAGCTGTTTACAGTCACATATTATGTACCATTATATTTTCTCCAAACAACATAACTTCTAACTATTAAACTACTATTAAAACAGTAATTCATTGGAATAACGTATAGCAGTGGTCCCAATACGCTACCCTGTTGCACTCCCATTTTAGCTTCCACCTTTTTGATATTGTATTCTCCACCCTATCTCTTTGCTTGCTACCTTTTAAGATTCCTCTACCAAGCAAGTCACTTTTTCATCCACTCCAATGGTTTGTTTCTACGAGATGGTAAAATATTCAATGCAGAGCGCAGGGGAGTTCTTTACTTTCAAATTTTCTTGCAGTATTCAAATATTACCTCGAATTAATCTCTCGAAGAGACTTACATGCATTATGTTAATGACATTGTATTTCATATCATATTAAAGAGTACGGAATAAGCTGTGGGATATGCGAATGCCATTACCCAGCAGAGTGGTGTCTATTTACACGTTGGCTGCGGTAACTTCGCGCAGGTAACTTCGCGCTGGCAGCAGGGACGAGGTGTGTGAGCCGTGTTGTTTAAGTTGGGCCTCCAAGTTCCCGTGACGTCGTCGCCCGTGGCAGCCGTCCGTCCGCTCCAGGCGACGAGCTAATCCATCAGAGCTTCGTCTCTCCTGACACGCCAATCTCACCACTACACCATCAACAGCAGCCGAAAGAATAAACGCGTCTAATTAACAGTAGCTAGCTAATTAAGTATTCGTCATTTTTCTACCCTAACGAACACCCAAAACACCAGTAGAAATTGATTTGAAAACAAACGAAATTTAGTTTTTCAGTAATTTACAGACTCGAATAAGGTATTATTTTTACTAGTGATAGTCCAGTGGTCGAAATTCGACCGTAACTTTAGAGAGACGTTAAGCAGATATATAGATATATAAATAAAAAATTTATTTAAAAAACTATTTTTTTTAAAATAAATCGACCGTAACTATTTAATTAATTTAGTTTCTGTTATGAAAGAGTAATAATCATTATTTAAATTTGTTCTATTGTGTTTGCTGCGAGCATAGATATATTATATACTGTATACATTGATGTCGTTGGCTGCGAACGTGTACCAATACGTTATTATCTTGTGTTGATTGCCTTAATTCCCTGCAATACCTATAAAATTAAATGATACATTCCACGCGTGACTGTGTCCTAAATTTTAGCTTCTGAACTAACCATAGCAAATAATGAAATGTATTTACGAATTTTTTCAAGATAATGTTTGACTTTCTATTTACCAATATTTCGTTTGAATTTATTCCATCATACAATAATTTAAAATGTTCATTTTGACTTAAGGCGGTAAAACTGCTTTAGCTTTATGACAACGTGAAGTAACTGCAGTCCTTTCACCTTAAGTGACTTCTGTTTCGAAATGTTTTTCGTTGCAAAACCTGCATTATAAATTCAAAAAAATTCTTGGAGTGACGTTTAGTGCGCATTTAAGTGTACCCATCTAAATAATTTCATCATTTTGGATGTTCACTATTTAAATTTGGTCTATTATCATTCTGAATTTCGCGCAAATAGGTATTCCTTCTTTTTTGTCTCTCTCTCTCCGACCTATCAATGTTCAATATCGAGGCATAATGGAAGTAGGTGCAAATATATGAATAATAAAAAAAAAATTCGTAATGAAATTACTGAAATTCAAAAATTAAAAGACCTTAACTAAAGGTTAACCTTTTAAATAATGAAAAGACTATATACAGGGCGTTCGCCGGAAAACGCTACCCTCCCAGTCTGTTGCCGTCGGCAACTTGCTCGGACAGTCTAGCCAGCAACTCCTGCCACACGGCCCCGTGAATCACCGCACTATTTAACACCTCCGCTGCCCCAACAGTGCAGTGCAGTGACCCTTACATTGTTAAGAACGGTTTCTTTGCAATGTAGCTAGTTTGTGACTTCAGTCTCTTATTAATCAGTGTTGTGAATAAACGTTTCTTTGCGGTTTGGCTGGTTTGGGGATTCATACTCTTACTAATCTGTACCGTGTTTGAGTGTGAGTAAAATTATGGTACGTTACAGTTTGCAACAAAGAATATTTCTCTACGACACATTTGTGAAGAAGAAGTCGTTTAAAAAGTGTCGCAGTAAATTTCGTCGCGTATTTCCTGGCGCTTTACTGCCAGCTAAATCAACAATTCTGCGTCTGGTTAAAAAAGTAAGAGAAACGGGTTCATTTTTTAACAAATGAGACTGTCGGTCAACCGTATTCTCACAGAGGAGAAAATTGACGATATCGCTTTTCGACTAGAACAGTCACCCAAAAAATCATTAAGTCAGTTAGGGCAGCGTGTGTCTCGAAATATGTTCAGAAGATGTGAAATGTGCATTACACAAGAGGGTCAACACTTCCAGCATCTTTTATAAGGTAAGCTAATGAATTACGTCACATTTAAATTCTTAGCACATACAAGTTTATGAAGCGTAATTATTATGAAATAGTCCGCGGCCGACGGTCGAATAATGCCGGAAGCTGACCGCTCGCTCGCTCCTTGTAGCGCTAACAGTGGGTTGCGTTTCCCGGCGAACGCCCTGTAGTATCAGGCAGAATCGCTATATTCCTTTTCCTTTCATAACTTCATAGATTAATATATCCTTTATACGACCTTTTTATTTCACCAAAGACTACAGAGTATCTCAATGCTGGGAATACACGTGAGCTAGTTGGCTCCGATCCGATCCCACGCATACACACACGTTCGCGAATTTATTTTTTATTTTATAATGTGTTTGTAACATGTATTAACTATGTTTATTATTATTTTTTTTCTTTACTGTTGACCAAAGACCACAGACATTGGCAGAATCGCTATGTGTCGTTGACACTAAAAAAACAATTGAATGAAAACAACGAATGTTTTATTTCATTTAATTTAATTTATTTGTAACACATATTGTATATAGATTTTAGCTTTCTGCACATCTTCTCCATATAAACCTTAACTATGCCAAGTCTCACACTTCTCCATACCCGCAATATTCTTAAAAAGGGATGAAGTTTTCGCTTAGCGTATTAATATATAGATAGAAGATACACAGACACTTGAAATGTTTCCCAAAAGTTGACATAATACCAAATTCAGTCACCTCTGGCGCTACCACACTGCGCATTTAAAATTATTGCTTACCCTGGGGTGTAACGTGCTGGATATGGTTTTAAGTTTCATGATGTGAACTAAAATTCGACTGGAAATCAAATAACAGTGTAAACTTTATTTTGTATACCTCTAACGCTTACTAGTTTGATGCTTCCTCCGTTTCAGATAAAGTGAATTACGTACAGTTGTTATGCAAAATTTTCACCCCCCAGTGTGGCTCAGCCTATGCCGGATCAGTCCCTTCGTCTCATGAACTACACATATCACAAACAAAAAATACAGTTGTTATATTGGTTGTCCGGGTGGAACTGCGATAATTTATCGAAACCTAACGTTTCAGCCATCATCCTGCGGCTTTCTTCAGAGGACTGAAATTAGGTTCCGATAAATTGACGCGGTTCCACCCGGACAACCAAGGTAAAATCGACAACGGCCGCGGAAGTGTGCGCACTCAAAAAATACACTTATCACACACAGAACATAGTTACATGTTTCACAGACAGATGGCAACACTTAACTTCCACCGCTAGTAAGTAGTACGAACTGGCAGTAGGTATAAAATGCTTGGTGAAAGGAAGGACATGCGACGGTAAAACAACAGCTCCAAATTTGGTCGTGAGAACAATGAATAGAACTCATTAAAAATAGCCGACACCAAAATTTTGGGCAAAAGTGGCGAAGAAGATTATACGAAATTTTCATTCAACATTTTCTTATAGTTTTAATCCTCTTCTTGTTAATCTTGTGAATCCAGATTATTCTAAATCTATTGTCTGATTATCGGTGGTTCTATACTTCTTCGTCAATATTAAATGAATTACTGGGTCCAGTTTAGCCGAAAGATGAAAACGTACAGAAAAAGACTAGGAAATTTTTCACAGTTTACTTGTCTTTAAAAATTTCATTGGGTAAGCTTTATCATCCTGTACAAATAATAGAATGATAATAAGTCAATGTGAGAAACCTTCCCATCAACCGGGAGGCAATGGTAGGCAAAATTATAATTTAGCTTTATATGTGGTCGATTAGGAATAAAAACGATTGTCAAATTTATCTGAGTGAATGTTGTTATCTTTAATTTAAAAAGAAGCTCTGTTTTCGTCCCGCCTTTTGGAGGAGGCGCGAAAGAGCTCGTTCATGAATGTGAATATTATACACGAAGGCCTGTAGGACATCGTCATTTTTTGATCGGCTGATAATGAACATAATTATATTCTAGTGTTACTTAAAGAAGTACAAGTTTAATCTGAACGCTGATTTTTTTCATATTTCTGCACATGCCTCTTCAAATCTCGACTCTGCCAGTCATTTTAATCCGACTAAAAATATTGTACTACCTCAGTTTGACAGAGCACTAATTCCTCTATGTTGACGAGTAAAATGTTAATACCATACAAAAAATCCTCTGAGCGACTGCCATGCGGTGATTTAAATATTTCTCTCCACGTTACAGCTCAGCTATATATGCTTCTGATTTCTTTCACTTTACATATTACTATGCATCTGCAACAGAACTTCGTCGAACCTATAGTTTACACTTACAAAGCAGTAAATTCATTATTATGAAACAATTTGCTATAGCTAAAATATGTATCAGTGATTAAATTACAGAAAAAATAAATTGTCAAGCACCCCGAACAGTAAATTCCTTGAGAAACTGATATTAGGCTCTTCAACACACGATTTGGCTGTGTTAGCAGCGTTTTCTATCACATAAAGATCAAATCATAACTTTTTTTTTCACAGTATTGGAACATTAAAACATGATTGACTACAAAGAATAATCTGTACACTACGATTAGAAGTCTATCAAACACAAAATTAATTTTCAAAATTTTAAATGAAAAGCCTATATTTCTGTTAAATAATGAATAGCTAATATTGAAGAAAATTATTCTGTTTAATAACTACTAGTATGTCAAAAACACCAAAGCATTGTCGGCTTGTTCCTATTATAGAAAAGAGCAACAAAAATACATTACCCAAATTGAATAAAGATGTATGAAGATTTTGAGTTCCCACATTACCACAAGGGAAAATAGGGAAAACGCATAATTATGTATGGGCGTGGTCTCAAAATGTCCTTGTTTATGCTATCGTGTTCTTTGAAATTATATGCGCTATGAAAAATAATTCCTGTGAGCTCAGGCGAATAATTCTAACTTGAGATAAGGACTACGATGATGCTTTGCTTTGAATATTAATAGAAAATGTAAGTTATACGTGAAACATTTTAGTCTTATCGCTAGATCTGTTACGTTATTGTGATATATTTATACAAATTTCAGATTTGAAGAAACCGAACGTTGTGGGTAAGCAGTAACGCTCTGGCCTCGCATTCGACAGGACGTGGCTTCGAATCCTCCTCCGACATCCAAATCTGGGATCTATGGTTCCCCCAGATCACTGCAGGCGAAAGAATGTTATATTCCCTTTTTTTTCACAGTTTATTTTGAATAAATGTCTTTTATAACTTTGAAACCATGTCGTATTTGTTAAACGTATTTTCTGTAACTAAACAGTGTTAACTATGACCACGCTTTGTTTCTTGCGGTTGAAATGAATTATGTGAATTTAGTATTAATTTCTTGCTCCGTGGCGACGAACCTCTATTGTGAGATTGCCGTGTGGGATGGATATTTTTTTTTTTTTTTTTACTATCAGCTACTGATTTGATGAATACGATGATTTTAAAAAGAAACTGTTAATATTTTGTAATATTTCACTTCGCCTGTAACAGGAGTCAGGTTTCTCTTAATGATAGTAGATTGACTTGATAACACTGTGTCCATAAAGTATAACTTCTGGTACGATATTCCACTACGAGTATCAATAATTTCAATCTGTGAGAAACAATTTTGTTAATGCGAGGAATTAAAAAATGGTAACCGCTTTTTCATAACATTCTAACCCATTTAATCAGTTCATCCATACCTCTTTTAAATCACCTTTAAATCTAAGTTTCTTTTTAAGTTTTCCTTTTTTTGGGTCGATCTTGTCAAACACAAAGAAAATTTCACTTAAAAATTCATAACGACTTTAGAAACTTTTATAATAACCTGTAAACTGGAAAACAGCTTAATGGGATCGAGCAGAGGGTATACTGTTGACGCGGTGATGTCGTTCTTATGAGAAATTATTTTATTTTCAGTATTTGCTCATGTTTTGCCCTTTTATATGAAAGCTGTACGTCCCAGGTTTATAACAAGAATGTGAATGCTTTCGCTTAATAATTCTACAATATATGAAGGTACTGGGCAATATATATGTCTCAGCAGTACGTGGTAACGCCATGAACAATGGTCGCAAGCAGGTTCTCCTCGGTACACTTATAATGTAAGCCCAAACCAAGGACAATTCACACTATTATTATCCAAAAAATTTCAAGGACACATTTGAATACTGTACCGGAATGAAGTAGAAAACTACTTTCGACCTTATTCATGAAAGTAGTACAGATATGTATCACTTGGTTTGTAACGCAAAGGTTGCCTCCATAGTTGTAAAGTGAACAGTCCCTATAAGGCTTAATGTCTCCGGCACGAGAGTGGTTTCTAAGAACAATTCAGAGATAGAGTTAATCTCAGTCAAATCGGAGTCAAGAACTAGCGGGGCACCACATCGAAAATTAAATCGCACAATAAAGAAGTCATTCCTCTGGCGTAAACCTTCAATTAGCGAGCTTATCCGAAGTGGTCTCCACTGTAAGGGGAGTGGCCAAGGACCTATACTAATGGACATGCTTGAGTATGTGAAAGGACTGGTGTGGAGCAGAAAAAATTAGCGCTGAAAAGCTACAGGTATGGAGCTACAGAATATTCTCGTTTGTGAATCCTTCGGGAAAAGTTGATTTCACAGCTAAGCTATTTCGAGTAGACAGCCTAGCTGACATTAAACGATCCTTGCTCTAGCCTACTCCGCGTTACGAACGTTTACAAGTCCTGTAACGAGCCTGCGATAGAGTCTGTCGGAGTAATTTCAGTCGACGTATTTATTTTTTAATCTTGTAGCATATCACCAGGGGGAGGGGGATTATTAATTAATTCTTAATTAATTTTACGCTATATAGGATACTATAATTGAATGTCAAAATGTAAATTATTTAAATGAGAATTGGATGATTCTGGGATTTGAAAACTGTCACAAAAAGACATTTTAATAAAGATTTTTACAATGGCATCTACAAATCTGAGCGTATTTACCATTACGTTAATAAACAAGAGGTTGTGCAACTTTCTAAGCAACGCTCAGACGTACAATGAGCCCTTTAAATGCAAGCAAACAAGTATAGTTGTACTTTAAAAATCTCACAATTATTCTAATACAAAGTATGTTACCAGTTATGATGATGGCAAACAATAATGAATTTTAATAGGTTGGGACGCCACGAATGATTAACCTGCATTCGACAGTTACACAGTCTAGCTCAGTGGTTTATCAGATCAGAGCAAGGATCTTTATCTCAGATGCGCTTACGGGTACAGTTTCACGGAAGTTGCAGGCTGAATGGCTTCGTAGAAACACATTACCGTTCCACGGCAGGTAGCGCTGAGCGGAGATGACCACCCTCGATCGTCGTAACTGGCCACGCCAGCAGTATGCGGCAAGTCGCAAGTTAGAAGTCAGTCCAGCACACATGGACTTGTCTGCTCCGGAATGGAATGATCCTGGCTGGCCTCACGACTGGAGGGAAGCCAGGAAGGAAGTGTCTCGTCTTTTTCTGCCGCCACGGAGGTAAACTCTGACCCCGCCTCTTGTGGCTCGAAGACGACATAGAACATAAAATTCCCCGAATCTTAGTACTATGTCCCCTGTGATTGGCTGACCATCTGACGTCATGTGAATCTGTGTTTCTCTTCGCCACGTTAAGTTTCGGCAATCTTCGCGAGCCGATGCCTCCTTCGGGAGGAAGGAATTCTGTTTACCGGTTGCCCGACAGAAATCCCTAATCCTCTTAACATTCTGCCCGAAAGGCGCCAGCCCGTCTGCCCTTCACTGAAGCGTAAAATCCTTGCCTCTTATCCTTTCAATGTGCATCTTTCGAACATACAGACATCCCAAGAAATGGAAAAATATTCTATTCCTTTACTTTATACACAATAAAAAGTGATATGTAACGGGGAGCTTAGCGAATCGTTACAATCTAATTATGTGAAGTACCTCACAGTAAATAAACCGATTCACATACCAATTTTATAACTGTAGTAATATTTCTGTCATTAGTAAATTCACGATATTTTATTGTTAGCACCCAAACTTTTTACAGTTTATACCAGATACTAGCCTCGTACCCGCGACTTCGTACGCGTGGATTAAGAATACTTTTTTTGCCAGAATTAAATATAAAAAGTTGATGGTAACGAAGGATTGGTCCCAAACAATATCGAGTCGGCATAATATGACAGGAAAGCTATCACTATATCATTCTACCGTCGAACCTGCCTCTTGAAGAGAATCAATTTCCAACATATTTCTGTCACTATTCGATAAGATTTCAAAATTTCGTGACTACAACTGTTAATCATACTGGAAAAAATATTCTGTGCCCTTCATACAGCTTTCCTTATAAAATTCCATCACAACGATATAGCCATATCGTCGTTAAAACGTAACAAAAAGACAGAGACTTACTTCCGTATTTATATTAGTATTACTGTGGTTCACACTCACACAATGACTGCGAACAACACCTGAGGGATCATTATAACGTAAAAAAGCGTACACCTACAACATTGCAAGACTACCTACGATTTTCCTCGCATTGCACCCCTAACTTTCTAATATCTACAGTTTAACATTCAATCCGAATAACCTACGGCCCAGGCCTGACTCTTACACTGAAAAACAATTTTTAAAAATTTTAGCCTCCACGGAGATTTAAGCCGGAGACCACGACGTTCGTAAGCTAGCGCTTTAGCCACTGAGCTACCAGTCCACTAAACAGAAACACGCTACGGAGGCGACCATATCCAACGTGATGTCTATCGCCGTATTTCGAAGACATGAGACAACTTGTGTTATTTATACAGGTAATTTGTCAACCAAATGTAGACAGTATTTTTCTCCTTGTTTCAAAGGATAAGTGTGCAAAGTTTCATCGAGATCGGATGAAAAGTGTGGATTTGAATGAAGAACAAACAAACCAACAAACAAACAAACATACATTGATCTTTATATATAAAGATATTACTAAAACCAATTCAAGACGCAGTATGACATTAAAATTTGGTGCCCGGCATAATATTTCATTAAGCAGATAGTTAAAAAACCTTTCCGTGAATAGTCGTCTAAATAAAATTCATCTAATATAAATGCTGTTTTCTTCCAAACGATACAAATGCTCATAATTGCTTTGAGACTCCTTGATTTAACTCTGGAATGTCTGACAGATTCGGAGAATCCGGCTAAGTTCCAGACCGTTCCGGGAAAATCGGAATATTATCAAACGTTAATTTACTGAAGTACATGTCAATTTTTTTGGTGTTGGTAATGCAATTGGGGACACGGAATATAACAAAACTTTAATTACGGCATTAAATGAAACAAACAACTTCCGATGGTTTAATCCTGTGAATGAAACGGTTAATTAGTGTTGTTTCACGGAAATTATTGAAAATACATAAATAAACTGAACCCTTGTTCTGATAAGGAGTTAAATTACTGGCCACGCGAAATGAAATTAGATCTCAGCAGACCTCTAACGTTGCCGCTTAAAATTTTACGATGGCTAGCAACTTTCCTGCCCTACCCTTGAGGGGAATATTCCAGTACTTGAGAACTGTCTTGTGCCTTTAAAACAATAAAACCGTTGTTAGATATGGAACACATTAAAATTTAATAGTCACTGTAAAATTTAATGTTTCCGTTTGAAACTTCTTCACCGCTTTCGACTCATTTAAATAGATATCATTTACTGTTGGGGAAGCAGACAGCATTTTAAGAAACCCAAAGCTCTACGCTAATTAATCATTGTGACCTCATGCCATCAAAAAGTTGAGTTTCCTCTGTGCTTGCGGGATTATAGTACAGATTCCCTAATGTTTTTCCACATCTTGTAAAGTTTTATGCAGGAACTGTAAAACTATTTGAGCTTGTGAAAAGGGTAAATCATAAGATTCTTACGGTTTCCGAGAAGGAATTTTCCCGGAGTAATCGACTGAAATCTGTAAGGGACGCAGTTTTGTTATATTAAAACCTTGTATTTTATTTGTCGAGTCTCAGCGAGTCGTACGTGCGGCAAAACGCTGAGCGGAAATACTGCCATCAGCTCAGCAAGAAATCTTAGGCGTGTGTCAGAATCGCACGCGTAGCTAACGTCACCTTGCAGCAAACACCTTGCTTTCCCCATTCGTGTCTGATCTGTAAGAGTGAAAAGTTCGGCCTCGGGTCGATATCGATCGGACCGTAGTACTCGCCAAGATTTTCGTCTTCTACATGTCGTAGGATAATTACTACAACATACCCTAGTTTGCTGGCATTACGTCGCGTGTATTTTCCTTGTGACCAATTACTCAATGTTGCAATAAACATCAAGTCCAATGACTTCAGTATTTCATTCGACGAATGTAAAGCCGTATGATTCTCCGTTCCGATCCAGCCAACAATTAATATTTTTAGGTGTCAGACAAGCACAGAAGACTAACGGTGCGGCGCAAGAAGAATACGTCTCAAATCTGAGCTAATGTGACTGAGTACAGACTATACACACAGCAATCCGACAAACCAGTCGCTACAAATCTAAACCTCCAATACTGACATATTCCATAAATCGTCAGAACAGTAAAAAGTAACCTATGTTTGGAAAATAACACAGGTAATTCCAAGTTTTAAGAATGGGAATCGAAGTGACAGCAGGAGCTTTGTCAAGTAGAGTTCTGGAGTATCTTATACATACTCGAACCTTCTTAAACGAAAATAAATTAATCATACCAAAGATGCACATATCTTTGAAGACATGATCTTTTGAAACGAAGATAACCTTACGTTCTCATAACGAGATGTATGTTATTACAGGATCACTAATAGAGATTTTTTTTTGTATGCAAATGTCTTAACAAAAAATCTAGTGTACAGCGCATTGCAACATATTTTTTTTTTAACTGCTTTACGTCTCTCAACAGCGAGGTCTTTAGAGACGGGAAAGGATGGGGGCAAGGAATGGGAAGGAATTCGGCCATGGCCTTTTGAAGGAAGCATCCCGGCATTTGCCTGGAGTTATTTGGGAAACCATGGAAAACCCAAATCTGGATGCCCGGACGGGGATTCGAACCTCCGTCCTCCCGAAAGCGAGGCGAGAACGCTAACCGTTACACCACCACGCTCGGTCATATTTTTGAATGGATTTGCATAATAAAGTTTTCTTTCTATTGAAAGCTTCCTTTGCCATTGCGATTCAATTTTTCACCTCCTTCTTGCAACTCGTATCAACTCCCGAGATATTTGAAGGAATCTACTTGTTCAATTATTTCTTCTTGTAGCTTTATTATCAAGTCTTTCTTCCTCCTTCCCACCATCATATAATTAGTTTTCTTCCTATTGATTCTCATTCCGAATTCCTTACACCCTTTGTCTAAAGCCTCTAACATTCTTCTGAGTATCTTGCCAGCAAACCTTATGCATCTAATCCTACATCCACCAAAGCATACACCTCCTTTACCTTTTAAACTTCTTCCTCCAAGTATATGTTTAAATAATATGGGTGACAAATAACATTCCTGTCTTACACTTCTTCTAATCTTTCCCCCTTCTGTAAGATCATTCCCCACTCCCACTCTCACTCCTTGTTTGATGAATAATCTACTTATTAGCCATCTTCCCTTCCAATCAAGGCCTTTATTTTTGTTTAGGATATTTATTAACATCACCCATTGCACTCTATCAAAAGCCTTTTCCAAATCTATAAAAACCATGTAACAATCTTTTCCCCTTTCAATGTATCTTCACCTGTTGTTATCAGTAAACCGATATATAGAATATGAAGCAGATAACTGAAGACGTAAGTTGTAAGGGAATGTTGAGATTATAACGTTAGCGCAAGATAGGATTAGATGGAGGATTGCATCAAACCAGTCGAGACACTGATCATAGTATATATATAAAAAGATAGAACATAAAGCTCCAATGCGTCCTTTATCTAGTGAACTGCTGTGTTCTATGGAATCCGTATTGCAAAGGATTGATTACTAGTAGTAGAGAAAATATATAGAGAACCAATGTTCTCATTTTGTGATGTGAGAGATTGGCACAGTCCTTATAAAGGTGTTACAGATTGGGCTAGTACTGTCTCGTAGACAGATGACTGTGAGGAACAAGCTTATGCCGGGGGTGGAGCATAAACACTTGGTCTCAGCTATAACCGTGTGTAGCCTAGGAAGTTATAGTTTTGACTTATTTAATGACTTGGTCGCCACATAGATTTTAACCCAAAAACTATGAAAAGGTAAAGTTCAAATGATGTTCACTAGTCCATTCTTGTTTGACAAATATATTCTTCAAATTCTACAAGTCAGAAAACTGCACAAGCAATCAAACAAATTTTCCGAAAAACATTTTACAGATTCGACCAACCATTCGAGCATGAACAAACCTCACGCCCCCACAGTAACTTAGCTACATGAGGTTTTTAACTTGACTTTCACCCATTACTTCAAGAATTCAACCATTTCGGCGCAAGTTGTTAATACGCCGCGCCACGAGCCCAAACTAGCTAACGTCCTACTGTAACGAGCCGCGCTGTCGCCACGTTACAAGGTGCATTTTTATTATATATGTAATAATATAAGAGTAATTTACATAAATTCTTGGGCGACCACCTAAATAGATTTTGTTGTGATTTTATAAAGTACGCAAGATTCCAAGTGAGGACATAATGAAATGGTGAACATACAGTGTATCTTGGTAAAGGGAATATTAAAGAATTATTGAGCTATGTAGGCTTGAAGCTATCTTGGTGTTCCCGAGCCTTGGGCGACGGGACGTCGCGGATTTGGGATTTGCCAGACCACACACTCTGCTCCCTGGGGATGGGCGGTCAACAACGTCACTCAGCTGGCGGGAAAAGCCTGCCGTCCGAAACCCGAATGTTCTCTCTCCCCGGCGAACTTAGCCGAATATGTCCGACCTCTGTTGGATTCTTTGGCCAAATCACATATCGAGGATATTCACGTGACATTAGGTGCCGACCTGAAGGTCCCAATCAAAATGAGCGTATAACTCAAAATCCCTGGAATTTTTGTTGTATGTGAGCTTCGAGACTACAAATGGGCGGAGCAAGAGTTTCCTCGTGGACCGAAGAGCGAGGAGCTGACATTCTGGATTCTAACTTCGATCGCAACCAGTCTGAGGTTGGACTTGGAAAGTTGACTTCTTCGCTAAACCGCAGCTTGCCTTGCCTGCTGGAGCAAGGTTATCACCGCAACACAGCCGGTAATGCGATGATGCGCATTGCCAGACCAGAGATGCCTATAGCCGACTTGTGAGATAATCTCACATATCGTGGGTCCGCTACACTCATCACAGACATCAGACGCAGAACTACAATGGTAATTATTACGACCAAGCCATCTGATTGTGCATTCCGTGAAACAGAACCCGTAAGCGACTTGAGAGGATAGGTCCATGTTCTCACTTTGTAATTGTAAAAACCCCTGAGCTAGCGGCATAATTTGCCAGAACTAGTTATTTTCGAATGATATATTGTTCATTCTGGCGCCCATGATTTTCTTTTTAACTGTAAAGTCACAGTATTATGATACCTTTGTCTGAGGTAGTCATAACTTGTATTTTTCATTGTTTCCAGTTGTCATTATTTCTTGCATTTTGATTCTGAGATATTTTAAAAGTAAATATACAATTGTTTGCTTGCCTCATGACAGGCTAATTGTAACTCTGAGCGTTGCTTTTATGATTTTGCCAATTTGTGTTAATGTTAACGGTAAATTCGCTCAGACTTGTAATCGCCAGTGATAAGAAAAAACATGTCATATTGTGACAATTTTCCTAAATTCCAACCAACGTCGAGATTCTTGCTAAATTAATAAATTTCCAATCCTTCGTAAAAATTAAAATTAAAAATCCACAGTTATTAATCATAAAGGTATGAAAGATAATTGTAATGTTGGTTTGCCCACCAAGGCATCCCACCACATAATGTCGCCCAACGCTGGTGCCAGATGAGACATTACTACTAATGTCTGCGAACTTGGCACTAATTCAAATTAATACAATTTGGAGCCCAAATTCAGAAAGTTTCATGGAATGTTGCACATGGCTTTTGGCAGTTTTATCATTCTTGTAGTCAATAGATATTCATACAAGATTTTATTTTTGATGTTTCACTTATATTTTAATGCATAAGTTCATTTTGTTTCAATGCATAAAATTCATTTTTGTTTAACGCATTAAAAGGAAGTTGATTTGTGTTTTTCAATGAGATGCAATACACTTTGGATTGCAACAAGTTTCTGATCAGTTTAAAATTTTAAATGGTATAAAAGTGGTATTAAGTGGTATAAAATTCGAAAGCAAAATTTAATTACTTGAAATATTCAGAATATTGACTTAAAAATAATTTCAAACAAATTTCCATATTGAAAAACAGTTGCTGTTAAAATTTGGAATCTCTAAGTATATTCCCTGTTTTATTACGAATTTTTTGAAATATCACTCTTCCCGAATGCCGTTTGATTTCGAACCATCTCTCCAAGCGTTTCTAGCGCCAAAACCTATTTTATTTTATTACAATCAAATGCTTTAATATTTTGAAATAAAACTTTTTCAGAAACCTTTATATTTAAATAAACTTTACTCTGAACATAATTTCTTTCATGAATTCCCGAATAATATTTAATTTTTCATGAAGCACATGTCTTGCTATACCAAATTATATTACAAAACGACCTTTAGAATGTATGAAACTTTTTAAAATTTTAATATGCTGTTTTAACCAAAATTACGCAACTTTCTATCTATCACTTGACTTCTTAACTGTTTTCTAATGACTGAATGCTTCCATTTTGGAATGGAAAATTACGTGACAAAATTCTAAACAGGCAAATCACTTTTAAACATCTTTAAACTCTAAGTAAAATCTTCTAACAACAAACTTTCTCATCTTATGGCTATTTATTTACCTAAGAATATTTTGAACTAAAGAAATATACTCATTTAGCAAAGTTATATGAAAGTCAAATATTACATGTTCCAATCTGAGGTTAAGTTTCTCAACAGCTGTTTAAATGAATCTAACTCTTGAATTTACTGTTCATACTTGAATTTATGCTTATGTTGGACATGTTACTTGGGATTATTATTAAAATTAACTGGAAGAATGGCTTTAAAATGGTGATACCATATACTTCAATTGAACTTCTATCTTAGAAACTAAATTTCGTTATGCGAAATTCTAAGATGTGTTACATGACGTAGTTTTCTTTCTAATTTAGTTTATTGGCAGGCATGAACACCAACGTATTTGTGTCAAAATAACTGGAGGAAGGAAACATGGTATTGAGGTTCTGCACCAATGCTTCGCTCGAGATGTTAGAGATTGGTCATTGTGGAGATTTGTCGAGGTTGAAAGTACCCTCAGCCAGCCACAATGTTGTGAAATTCAAAGTGTAGATGTAAATGGTGAATGTGTTCACTTGCATGTGATCTTTTTTTTAATAACGTTTTATTTCAATGTCCATTAATGAAAATAACATAAAGATTTGGGTATTATTTATAGTAGTACAGGATTTTTTTTGGTGTAATACAACGAATGTTTTTGCTCCTCTGTGAGAAATTCTTGTATGGTATTTTTAGACTGATTAACAGCAACTAAATGGTTGAAAAGAGGCTCAACAGTAATGAAAAGCCAAGCGTGAAGCCATTCTTTTACGGCACGCCCCTGACCCTGCGTTGGGCTAATAATTCATTTCCAATGCGGTGCCTGCCAGCATCCATTTGCGTCAGAATTCCTAATTTGATCCCCATTAAGTTCAGCGTTCATGTGGGTGCCAGTGATCATCTAAGAGCGCCAATTACTATGAAAGTGTGGCGCTGAGATAATACACGGAGCGCGCTACGCCCAGATCGAAGTTTAATACCATTAGCTCTGCTCTCCGGCCTGGTCTGTATCACTGTATGCGTTACCAAACGCACCGCCATCACATTCAACCTTTTTGAATTCAATAGCGGATTTATACGATACTCTTCTACTCGCAATAAGTGGAGACAAAAACGGTAGTTGGGAGAGGGTGAGGGGAATCACGTAGAGATAGAAAATAGGGCATGAGAATAGAAATGAACAGGAGGGTTGGACAGAAACCAATTGCACGAACCTTATGAAATAGCAGACACTTGGGAAGATAACAACATAAATTAGTCAACTGTTGCATTCACTTGAGATAATGAAACTTTTCTGTTGTTTACCCCGTTTCAACGAAGAGAAAATAACATTGGAGTCCTGATTTGAGAGGGTAAGAAAGGTAACAAGTGATAGAGTCCATGCAAGAACTACTGAGATTAGGGACCATGCACAAACTACGTGGCTCGGTCCAGGGGGGGGGGGGGAAGGGGTTAGCTGGAAAGCTACGCTGGGCTACGTGGGGGAGGGAGGGTTCCGAGCCAGGCCACGTAGCTTTCCTTTCGTAACATTTTTCACAGTTAAAATGGGGAACAGAACTCACAACAGCATGTGAATAAATATTTCCCGCTGTTAATTATCTCCGTATGTAATTTACAAATAGTCTGAGGGCTACGTGGGGGGGGGGGGGGGGGGGGTTCACAGGAGACCAAAATGGAGCTGCGTGGTTTATGCACGCTCCCTTAGGACCACAACTACCAGTTAACATCGCCCTTCTCGTAGCTTTGTAAGATGTTTCCGTATATAAATAAATACTATCAATTTCAAATGGTTAATTATTTTCGAGGAATTTCTTCTCTAAGACCGAGAGTGATGGGTAAGCGACAACGCTCTGGAGGACAAGGTTCGAATCCCCGTCCGGGCATCCAGATTTGAGTTTTCCATGGTCTCCCCCAAATCATTCCAGGCGACTGCCGGGATGCTTCCTTCAAAACCCATGGCCGAATTCCTTCCCGTTGTTTGCCTCTAGTCCTTTTCCGCCTCTATCGACGACGAGGCGTAAAGCCATAAGCAAAAAAATAAAATAAAAAAAATAAAAAAAATAAAAATATTAAAAAAATAAAAAAATAAAAAATAAAGAAGGAAACATAACATTGTGCACACATTACCACCGTATAATCTCTGAAAGGTATCTGTCCCGGTCATTTATTTTTTAAATTTATGATTTAATTTTAAGGATATTTCTTATCTTATACTGAATGAAATGTTACATGTTGACTACACAAATTCACATATCACACTGTTCTATACTCCACTGTCGGTGTCTATAAATTTGTTTTTGGGGTAAATGACAGTAGGATGAAATCTACTTACTTATTGCCAGCAATCTACACTAATAAAACGTTAAGCTTGGTCGTTGTGTAGACATGACTGTCACGCTGTGACGTCACGCACCCAGCCTCAGTTGTTGTGTTAACAGCCGCCAGAGATATTACTACATATTAAAGGTCATGAGCTTATTTAATAACAGTTCTATTTGGTTAAGCGAAGGAATCAATCGACAAAACACTAAAAGGAAAGTTGATATTTTCTTTAAATCAACATATTAATTATCAGTTGCTTTTTCTTTATTTATTTTCAGTTAACGTAGAGGTTATACTCTCTGTTCAGAGACAGTTACTAAACTAAAAAACAAATTAGCTTTTTAAAGACTTTTTACAGCATAATTCACGACGAATCTAGGTTTATAATTAATTTAAGCTACTTTTATAAGTGCCATGTAACTTCATGCGGATGGAGATAGTTCCATATTTATTGTGTTGGATGCAGAAATATATAAAATCAGGGGCATTAACGTTATTTGAAAACAATTGTAATTAATCAAGCAAATGGGAAGAAATTAATTGCCACAACACTGGTGTCACCCCGTCATTTTTGATGGGCTTAGAAGCTAGTGTGGTTAACTTTAGCAACAGCTTTTTTTGAGACGTCAGTGCAACTAAGTGGTCAGACGGTAGAACATGCAATTTATCAAAACAATAAAATTAAGAAATACACGAATTATGAAAGCAGATTATTTTTTTCGAGTTGTGTGTTTAATTGGAAAATTTCTCTAATTTACCCTTAGTCAATTTCCTGATATAACGCAGATTAATTTTTTTTAGTCATCAGCTATTGCTTGACGATCTGTGAGGCTTTTTTTTTGATTAATAGTTATTTCTTGACAGGTAATACAGAATATGCGTTAACATTCAGGTTTATGGTTAATGAGAAAAATTTGTTCTCAAAACGTATGGGAAAAGCAATGTTCCCGGAGTTAGCAATTGTTGCCTATTATTTTCATTCATTGAGTACTACGAAGGTCAGTCGGAAACTAATGATTCCTACTTATTTTTTCCTTTTAGTTAAATAAAAAATGTGAATTTGGCGCAATTCCTCAAATCGTTCTCTCCAATTCACTGCAGTAGCAACTTCCTGCGTCAACAGGTGGCAATACTGTATCAGCTTACAAAATGGCTGACATCTATGTTTGTATTAGACACAGTCCTGTGACTGAATTCTTGAATGCAGAAAGTCAAACGGCCATTCGCATTCATGAAAGACTGAAAATGTGTAGGGTGATGCAACAGAGAACGCGTTGTTGTAAGGAAACTGAAGGGCGAACTGGCTGCGAAAAGTGGATCGTCGGGGAAAGTTATGGTGACAGTGTTCTGGGACGCAGCGGGAAACCGAGCGTGTTTGGTGAGCGGTTATCGCTCTAGCCTCGCATTCGGAAGGACTCCGGTTCGAATCGCCGTCTGGGCATGCAATTTTTGGTTTTCAATGGTTTCCCCCGATCACTCTAGGCGAATGCCGGGATGATTCCTTCAAAAGGCCATGTCCGAATTCTTTCCCGTCCCTCTTTCCTAGAAAAAAAAAAAAAAGACGTACAGGGCGAGTGATTATAGTTGATTTTTTGGGGGAGGGATGCACGTTCTGTCCAATACTACAAAACTCTGAAAAAGTTTAAAAAACGTCTTCAGCGAGTTTTTTCGATGTTCTTCTTTTGTATGACAATGCGAGACCACGCACCAGTCGACACACTACTGAAGAGATTGTGGAAATAGGTTGGGAAGTTTTGCCTTATCCTCCCGCAGCCCTGACCAAGCACCATCAGATTATCATCTGTACGGCCACTAAAAAAAGATCATCATGGAATTCACTTTAAAGATGAGGAGGCTGTTAAAACGTTCTTGCGTTAATGACTCAGGAAGCAAGACCATACTTTTTACCACACTGGAATACATGCCCTTGTTAAAAGGTGGACGAAAACTACGGAAACGAACGGAGATTATATTTGAAAGTAACAAATTAATCGTCAATGTTGTATTTTTCAAGCAAAGTAATTGATTTTGAATATCTTGGCGGTTAAAATGAGGCATTAGGTTTTGACTAACCCTCGAACAAAGACTTATAGCTTGCGCCATGTACATTAACTAGGGATATAATAAGAGCAAGAGGCCTGATGGTGCCACCCTCCCTGGCTGTGAACGGCTACAGAGTGATATAGATGTGAGGAGCCGTCGCAATGGAGTTAGTGGACCTGCTCGTGATTTATCGTCCCGCCGCGGCCGGGCAGTCCCGCTGACCAGCTGCTGATGTTGATGGACGACCCAGGGTGAAGGTCGTGATGGCCGCCACCGCCCATCAGTCAGCGCGCCGCGTCGCCTTTCAGCGTTTCCCTGGGAGACTGTCCAGACCGCAGCAACAAGTGGCGGGGCATCGGAAATCGAAGGCTCCCACCAGCTGGGCCGCCGTCACTCCAGTCTGATAGCTCCTCTTTGATTAGTCACTAAACGAGAAGTTAATTTCCTACAGTGACACTCATTAAAAAAAAAAAATGTGTGTATAGATGAATCTTCGGAGGATTATACACACTGTTTTGTGTGTATTTTTAATGTTTTGATGTTCCTTTCGCTCTTGATTGGAGGAAAGATACTATTTATATTGCGTTTGTACAGTAAATATGAACATTGTCCAAGTGATTCTCGTGTACAAATGAAAATTATCAAAAATGTAAAGAATTGTAATTGCCCGTGTTGGGTACTTGAAATAATTTGCTTATTAATCTTTACCTATAGACAACCTGACACATTGCATTTCAGGACTATGTTAAAATGAACTGAAGTGAATGAAAGTTCAACCATCAACAAAGAAGGCATAGTTTATTCATTAATTAGTACAATAAAAAAGAACTGTGTGGTTTTATGAAACCACGAAGCAAGTTAAACTTTTTTAAACATTTAACTGAAAATTTTCTGAAAATTATCGATTTAGGGTATTAAAATTGCGTTCTTAATCTTAACTTAATAATTGGAAAATGGGAATGATAATGGGAAATCAATAGTAAATAAGATATCCAACTATAAAGTTTAATTTCAATCTACGTATTAGAGGATTTAACACATAATAAATACAATCGCACGAATAAATGAGAATGTAAATGCTAAACGGTCAACTGATGCGAGCTATGGGCGCCGCCATATTGGCCTTGGCTGCTCTGCCGAGCGCCTTTCACTTTATTCCCACTCCGCGGCCGGCTGTAATGCGACATGCGATAGGTGGACGAAGAAATAACGAAGAAAGCAACCGTCAGTTGCCGATTACCTTGCTTCAGTTCAACTGTAGCCGACGCCAGACAGATCTCAACTGACTAGGAGAGGTTTTCAGTGTGGAATTCGCAATCGTAGAACGAACAAGTCTGGTAAATAGCACGCCATCTCTGGCTTCTAGCCTTAAAGCAGTTCTGCCTAGTGGGCCTCCGTTTAAGAGAAATCGGAGATTAAAAAAAGTGCTTAAATTGTATGTAAATGAGCTATACTTTTACGGAAGGCCGTTAGTTTATAATGTAATGCGATATGCGATAGATGAACGGAAAAACTTGAGGCGATAGAATAAAAGTTTCACTTTAAAAACCTTGGAAAGTGCAAACAACTGAATGAGCCATGAGTTGAACAGGGTTTATGTTTTCGGGCTAAATCATGGTGAACCTGCGGTGAATGCAATGCAGAATTACCGCGTTCGGTGATAACTGCAGTGATGGCCATGGGCGGTGCGTACTCTTCGAGCTCCAGGTTTCGCCTCCTCAATTCAGCAACCCCACATGTGTCCACGGCCGAACAGCGTGCCGGGTGCGTTCACCCTAGCGACATTCTCTGGTTCGCCGACCTTGAAGCGGCCAGCTCAGCTCAATCCCCAACAGTTGGCATCTCTTCGGCTCTCGTGACAGGCAGAGAAACCTGTGTTCCGGCAGGGTAGGCAACACGGCCGACTTTCGCCGCGTTGCACGTCGCCAGATCTCGTCCCTACATACGAACAAAAATTGTATTTTGTAGGCACAAATGTCTGTAGGAGACGAAAACTGCGCTCGTCGGAAGAAAGCGTATCCTCTGAAAAGTTGGTGTGGAACGCACCACGCTGGCCATTACTGTGTGGACACTACAGTATCCTTCGTAGATTACAGAGTGCTGACTGGAGCCTTAGTCTGTATTTTGTGTGTATAGCTATTATACTTGGACAAAATTATCTGATAACAATTCTTTCAATCAATAGGATGTGAGAGACATCAGCAAATTAAATTTTTATTTGGAACAAATGAAAATTGTTTTATTTTATAGATATTTACAGATAGTATGTTAATGATAATGATTATTACTATCATTAATATCAATTTATTTTACAGTTTATTACTATTATTATTCCACATCCATTTTATCTGAATATGTATCATATACTTTTGTAATCAAAGTTTTATGGTAACAGAAATAGGAACTGTGTTTCACATTTAACATTTAAAATGAGTAGCTGAAGTATGCATCCGCAGAATATTAAGTGCGGCGCAAGCACGCTTAACGCGTAATGTGTAACGCTAAAAAATTTGTCACTACTGTGCCAAAAGAAGTTTCACTTCAACGAAAGTTTACTATAGCAAAAAAGTTTAGAGTCAGGAAGTGAGTTGCTAGTTGTAGGAGTTGTTTAGAGGTTTATGTATTACTCGTGTAAGCCCGTGACCGTTTATTGCGTATCCTCACGGGTCTAGAATAATTCCACTTTTTAGGATGAAAGATTAACACTGGTCGACCTGATTTGACCAAATAGAAACGTGACCTGTGTTTCAGAGTGAATAAACTCTTGAGCTTGAAGAACTAGAAGCATTAAAATGGGTAAGTATTAAACACGAGCATGAACGATAGCGCAATCGTATAATTGCTTAAATACGAACTTGACTTGTGTTTGACCCTTAAAGTTCACTCTGAAAATTTAAAAAAAAAAATCATGTTTGCTTCGAAAGCATCACCTTGTTTTTTTTATTGAGACTGGGCAAACACTCATAATGTAATAATTGGTCATAGTATCTGTAACGGCCGGAGAACTTAATACACATTCCATATTATTAAACAGTTACGAAACTCCGAAGAAATAAATTGCCAGAATAGTTGATTCGGTAACATATTTGGTCTGATGTCCACTTAAAATAACCTAATAACTCACGTACAGCGAACATGAACAAAGACCATTAAAGAAAGTGGTCAGTGAAATACATAAAAAGCAAATAAACCGTAAGGCATAAACTTTGGTCAAGCAACAACATTAATGAAATTTTTAATTAAATTGACATCTATCCTAAGCCGGAATGACAATTCGCTTTCGTGGTTACAGCAGAGATTATGAGTAATTTAATTTTTTGAAAGTTTTTTTTTTCCAAGTTGCTTTCATTAGCAACATGTTACTGAAAAGCAGATCCATGTTTTTTCAGTCGCAAAATTTATCAATATTTTTTAACTATGAAACGTTACGATAAGCAAACTTAATGAATGTGTTATGACAATTGCTTAGTTATAAAATTGTAAACATAAACAAGAAATTCTTCTAATGGTATCTATGGTCGCTGTTTTGCCAGCGAAGGCTGACACGTGACACCGTTCTCCATCCAATAGCTATCGAGGTGGGTGAATGAGTGAGCTTACAAAATTATATATTAGAGGGATCAGGCCAGGCCAGTTATCATTTGGCCACAGCGAGAGTTCGTCAACAAAGAAGTCTCCGATAAACTGAAGTCTGTAGTGAGTAAGTCCAAGTTGGCGAAATGAATCGGTAACAACGTTAACATGACCAAGATTTTAAAAACCTGAAATTATCATGATCTGCGTTGCATGGTTAATACTTAACTTGTTCGTTGAGTATGGAACACATCTCATGGTTGTTACGAGATAGAGCTTATGAAAGAACTATGGGTCTCAAATGGAAGCATTTCATTGTAATTTGTTACTGACCTGTTACGAGGAAGCAGGGTAGGAGATCAGAGAAACTCCTTGCAGACTTATTCTTTGATAAGAGTAGTTACTCAAGGATACTGGTACCCATTTCTACTATCGTCTAACTCTTTTATTTTTTAGAACTTCTACCTTGAATCGACGATTAACCAACTCACCTACCATCACATAATGTATAATTAAAATATCCGAGTAATAAAAATCTAAACTGTTTATGCCAGACGTAGATATTGCTTCTGCGTAATGGTACTGAATATTTTTTCATGTTTTTTAAAATATTTTTTTGTTTCATTCATTTAACAAGCCTCATATTCTATTAAACAGTGCTGGGGCACCAATTATACCTTGCGACAAATATTTGGGGATTTTGTGTATTCAGAACATCATTCGAATCCAGTTTTCGAAGATATTAGCTAAAGTCAAAAACTAGTTTACTTTGTCAAAATGAACATTGAACAATATCATTTCCATTTTTCCGCAACAATTCAAGAACACTCTACTGATTTTTTAAGTAAATCGGTAAGTTTTCTATTCCTTCAACCCATTAGACAATCAAAATCCAACATCACTCTGAATTCTGTAACTACCAAAGACAGTTATTTGTTCAAGATTTACTAATAGGTACAATACATAAAGGGGGTTTAATAATATTCAGTTTCAGAGCTCAAATTATATTGACACTAGTAATTATCTGATATTACTCAAACAATAAATTTGAAAATAGCAAACTCAAACAGTCGTTATTAATTTTTTCAGTTGACAGGTACGTTTAAAATTAAAGCTTGGAAATACACTTTATATTTATTGCAGACATTACATTCAGAATTATACCAGGTAAATAAGATGACAAAATTTATACAGCTTCAGGTTAGTGAAATTCGAGCGATCTCCTGGCTACTTACTGGTAGGGCGATTTTTTTGTTAGGCATATAGAAAATTTTAGACCCATACAAAAGCAACGCAACACATTTCCACAACACTAAAAAAAAGCCCAAACAGTAAGCTATTATGTAAAAAAAGGTACTTAATGATACTTGGAACTGAATAGAAATAATTTTAAATGAAATTACAAACAATTTTAACATTACTTTGATCGATATAATCAATTTATGTTTATTGAAAAGCTCCGAAATTTTATAGTTGTTGCAACATTACATATTAATGTTATTTAGATAACATGTAAGCTATAAAAATCAATTTAGTATACTTACAAAGTCATTCAGAACTATTTCACATATCAAACAAACAAAATTTCAGACATCAACAAACCAGTCTTATGTAACTGCAATGAATGTATCATTTCATTTACTTTACATAGATTTAATTAGATGATAGAAAGGTAAACGAATAGAAACATGACAGGCACCTTTGATTTATCTCCACAATTAAAATCAAGAAGAATCAGTAACCATATACCTGAGGTAACGGAAAATAAAAATAAAAGAAATAATGCTTGCAGTTTCTTTAATTGTTCCCCTACAAAATTATGCTTCATGGACTTCTTAATGGCTTGAGATAAGACATAGAATTCAGGCAAACATCCTACGTTGTTTAGGGAAACTTCAAGGATTTGAACTTGAAGTGAGCCTGCTCTGCTGGTATTTCTCTGGAGATAAGCACTACTTGGATTTAACAACCCCTGTTGTTACGTCTGTGGGTTGGAGCTGGAACGCCTAAAACACTGCTTCCTCCTGGTAAAGAGAAACGAAGCATGGGCTTTGCGGTGCAAGGAAAACTACTAAATGCGTACGACCCGAGTCATCTTGCTTTATACGCATTTCGAGAAAAGAATAAAGAGCTTTCACAATGTCTATGTTAAAATTTATCTACTTCCACGAACAGTTTCATGCATTACATATATATATTTTTTTAAAAAAGAACAAACAATCAGGGAATTGTAGTGTATTTGAGGGAAAAGAAAAGCAAGGAAATAGAAATAAAAATGCAAACCCACAAGCGTTCCATTTAACATCTACACTGATGATATTTCACAAAAAAACGATCTGGCAATAGTTCTCAACTCAAGGATCCAGAACTGGGAAATAATTCACCTATGGCAGATATTAAATTATTGTATGAATGTTATAGAAAGTGGCGCCTCAAACTTAATCCACCGAAGTATCCTGCTTCGAACTCTGAAACCGACTGCCAAATAAGGAACTGCTGGTAACGTTTAGTGCACAATTATGGCTTCAGAAATCCCACCTATCTAGGAATTACATTAGATCAAACTTTAGCTGTTAACCATACAGCAGAAAAATTAAAACGTGTGGCAAAACAATGAACAAATTTGCTGGAAATTCTTTGTGATCAAATGTAGGAAATCTTTGAACTGTTGTCCATGCGTTAGTGTATTCTGTTGCCGTGTAGTTGTGAGAATATACGCAGAATTGCAGCTCAACCAAACAATGAAAATTACGTGTAGGGACTGTATGTTCTGCACCAATCTACTGGTTTCCAATATTGTCAATATTATCCCAACAAACATCCGTAGAATGAATAAAGGGGGGGAAAAGGTAACAGGGAAATTACATGGCTTTTC
>JARYHS010012519.1:154312082-154387870 GCA_031002005.1 Vandiemenella viatica | reverse complement strand
TTATATTTTATGTTGCCGTCTGTGTGGCCGACCTCTTTACAGTCGGCCACGCAGACGGTATTTTAGTTAGTATGTTAGTATTTTATTGTGCTGTCTCTGTGGCCGACCCCTTTACAGTCGGCCACACAGACGGCAATTTCGCCACGTTGTCACGCATGGTTTTTGTTAGGGCGCTAATGACCTCGTCGTCGACGCGCCCTAAAACCCGAACAACAACAACAACAACAACGCCTGACGTGGCAAAGACACACGCAAGAGGTAAGAAGGAAAGTGGCAACTAGGCTTCAAGAACTCTACCCCCTGCTGAACAGGGACAGTGCCTTGTCAGCCAGCACCGGCGTCAACATCTATTGCAGTCTCGTACGCCCAATCCTTGAGTATGCATGCCCAGTGTGGGGGTATGCTTCCAAGACTAGCATCAAACGGCTGCAAATAATGCAAAACCGCGCACTTCGGCGTGCACTACATGTGCCATGCCGGTTCCCTACAGCCCCCTTGCATGAAGCCGCAGGGATACCATTACTCTCGGAGCGAATCCTCAAAGTAACAAGAACATTCTACAGAGCCGCCAGAAAATCACTGAATCCCATCATAGCCAATTTGGGACAGTACTCGACCACGTTTGACAAGCACAAAAGGCCCCTGTCAATAGTGACAGACAATTAAAATATCTCAGAGCGAAAACAAAGACACACCAACAGTAATGATACGCATCTTGTAACATTGAAGGAAATGTCAAAAGACAAAAACTTCACCAAAACTGCAAAATAAAGTAATTTTGCAGAAAATGCTCGGGTGTGGTGTGGGTATGCGCATTTCTCGTTGAAAGTGAGTCATGCTAGAATTACTTGTCGTATTTTGATGGGGTATCAATCAAAATACGAAACGTGGTCCGAGGAGTAAAACAAGGCACTTTTCCACTTGAAATGTTTACCGATGTACGAATCAACAGTATTCTATTATTCTGAATCAAAAGGAAATTTTTCGGAGTTGGAACCTACATTAAACTCTGGCACGTTAAATGGCTGGTGTCAAGACAGAGCTTCGTACAGTCAACTACAGCCATAACATCTTCCCCTGAAGCACGCCGTCTAGAACTATGACGAAATTCGTTGCCTGAAGAGCAGTGGAGGAACATCAAAGAGGCACCGGCTGCGGGGTGTAATCAGCCATGTGCTATATGGAAGGCTCCAAACAGATTAAGAATTGAAGTGTCCCGAAGGAGATATAATATTAAAAAATGAGGTTACACTACTGACAACGATCTATGTTAATGTGGTGATCTTCAGAATCCACAACATCTTCTGATATGCAGGAATCTTCCTGAAACCTGCACTATCGACGACCATTATAGGGCAAACGAGAAGGCCATCAAGATTGCGGAATTCTGGTCCCATACCATTTAATTGTGTTCTATAATTTGACATTAATTAATTAATATTATTTGTTTTTTTCAACTTGTAATGTTATGTCCTGGACACGAGACATAAATAAATAAATAAATGGTAGGTCTCCGTTACTTGATGGGTGTGCGGGAGAAGTTTGGACGACTCTGACAGAGGAGAAATGAGCAGCCACTAAGTCATTAAAATCACAACAATATTATTACTTAGATGAAGTTATTCTAATTAGCTCCAGCCAACTGTTTAATAGATAAAGGTTGTTGTTAGAAAAAGTCTGATCTACCAGTGTTTCTACTGACATTTGTATTATTTAATATTTTTAATTGTCCCGGCAAATCATATCTTCAGTCGGTTAGCTAATATTTAAAAAATGTTACTACATTTGATTTTTCACTTCGTTTGCGAAGTTCTTGACTATGCGTTGGCTGTAAACAAAGGTGGCCAAATCGTCAGTATGAGAATATCTGATCTTATTTCACAATCCCTTGTAAAACAAAAACGAGGTCACGGGCAGCAAGTAGTTCAGAAATACAGTTTAGCCAAAACGGTTTTCCTGTTATTTTCTCTCAGATAAGTCTTTCTCAGAATGCTGACTGTTGTCTTAACTACTTCTCTTCCTACATCGCGCGCTCAGTAGTTTTTGTCATATACTTGGGAATTCTCAGGATTGCCTGCAAGGAACTTCACGAATCGGAGCAAATAACTGCTTTATCTTATGTTGTACCCTTTCAGGATGGCAAATAACCTTGACTAAAAGTTCGAGAAGTGATTGGGTAATCGGTATGCTCCATAGACATCACCTACCGGATCCACAAAGGCAGCAACCGTACCCTCGAGACATCCGTGAATATTTACCGTCAACTTCTCCATCTAAAGCTGATCACTTCAATCGTTTTTTGATTTACCTCTTCCGGATTATAGTTTTTTTCCCAGCTGATCTGATGCGAGAAGATAAGTTAATTCTTTGCAACTTTTTTTTATTTTTTTATTTTATGGCTTTAGCCAAAGGCTAAAACAGCCAATAACCTCATACAATATGTTCCAATGAATTTTAAATTACACCTTTAGTAAACTTGACATACAGGGAAATTATCTTGACCGATTTCTTGCTCGGAACTGAGAGAGATTGCATCAGAGAAGTTATATCAGTTATATTCAGACCATCTTCTAGCAGTTTTTTTCCTAGCTGATTGATGTTGCATGCAGCTCAGCATGAAGTGATAAATATCCTCTACAGAATCACACGATGGGCACATCGGCGAATCCACCAACCGCATGACGTATTTTTTGTCACGTAATAAAGTGTGTCCTGTCCTAAGTCTGTTCATTAAAGTAATTTCTTTCCTGTTCAGTTCTAGATGAGCGTACCATGGCTTGCTTACTATGTTGTTGCAGATAGCTCTATACCAAAGTCCCTTTCCCTGGCAGTCGGCAAACCATCTCTTCTCCCATTCAGTCTTAACCATGTCGGTAACAATGGCTTTGCAGTCTGTACAGGGTACCGAAACTTTTTCTGTTTCTGCAGAAGTAAGGTGGCGACGTGCTGTTCTGTCCGCTGCCTCATTTCCCGACACCCCAACATGGCTCGGTACCCACTGGAACTGCACTTGTATTCCTTCTACCGATAACTTCTGAAGTTCCCTGGCTATGTCATAAACTAAATAGTTCCGGCATCTTCCTTTTGACAATTCCATTATTGCCTGTAGGGCACTTCTAGAATCTGTACAAATCACTGTATTTGAATTAGCTGTCGAATTAATGTATTTCAGTGCTTTTAGAATGGCATAAAGCTCTGAGGAGAACGACGAAAACTGTCTTGGTCCGTTCACGAAGCTTACAGATTCTTTGCAACTTATCGTACAGAGCAAACAATGTTCCGCGTTTTGCAGACAGATGGCAGTGAAGAGTTTCCTCCAATAGATTAACTCCAACCTAGTAGGAACCCCCCTCTCATGGTTCACACTGGTCACCATTGTGTACAGGTGGCCAGTGTTCACGTGGAACTTGGTGGCTGAACCAGGAGAAAAAAAAAGTTGTAACTGTATCGTCAAAAGCTGGCTTCAAATTTTAGCACAAGAAATGGAAAAATAAGTGGAAACATATTTACGTGAGAGGTAAATTATAAATTCAAAAAATGTGATCTTTTAGCAAACTCTGCGTCGATCGACCGTCGTTTAAGTGACTTTTATTATCTGTTGCTGACTTATTTCTTATTCTTTCTTGTGCATGGTACAAAAATCGATAAAATCGATTTTAACAGAGAATTGCCTGCGCAAGTTTCAGTTATTCATGAACATCAAATAATCAGTTATCTGATAAAGGACAATTCGTTATATATTGTGTGTGGTGTTTGGCTATTAAACTAATAAAATGATGCACCATACAAAAGAGTTGCATTTATACCAAACTGGTAGAAAATAGTTCCCTCAGGAAAATGAGTCTTACAGGTTGTTGTCGTTTCTAGCAAATGCTATTGTTTGAACATGTTTTCTATTTCTCTACCAGGATATTATCACTGGTGTTGCTTCGTGCAGAACAGTGGAAACCTCAGCACTTAGCTCCTGAGTGGTTTGGCCAGGGGGCGTATCGCAGCTTTTACTGCCATTGTTTATGTTACTGCTACGTGTTTTCCCAACTTCGTAGTACAAGAGACGTAAATGAAGCTGGGAGCCTAACCCAAAACTGACAAAACAGTACGTATGAAGTTGCAGTGAACGTCAGTCTAATGCCAGAATAAATAATAATAAAGTGAAGGCAACTAAAACCGAATCACAAGTAGGGGGAAAATACCAAAAGAAATGATAAACCCTTTCGAATATACGGGGTGCAATTCCGGTATTTCTTATCTTCTTTACATTGATAAAGGATATTCAGCAGTTGGTAAGTCATATCGCTGATACTGAATGCACATCGATCATTCAGATGTACAACCTACGTGTTGTGTGAACGAAGTATATCAGGAGAGATGGCAGCAAATCTAGTGCCATCGCCTTTCCACCAAACTCTGTTCCTCCTTAAAGCGGTTTACTGTGAGATGAATAAATGGGTACATAACGAGTTTAGTGCGAGATTGAACTGGATATAGCCAGTTCATATTTGCAGGTGTAAGCTTTGATACCGATAGGAGATTTGAGGCTAGATGTCTAATGAATGCACAATAAATTATCGAGCAAAACTTTCAGCTTGTTGCCAACAATTAATGAAACGTATAAGTCCTTGATAATGTGAGCATTTAGTCTACATGCATTTTAAATGAAAGCGTTAACAAAATATTTAAAACGTAAAATTAATTACGATGTTTTATATGAACTTCGTGTTCTTGATTGACTTTGATACATCAAAAAAAAAAAAAAAAAAAAAAAAAAAAATTGAACAATTCCTCAGAAACCTAATTTTACTACATAGCCATAGTCTAGGTCAGTGGTTCCCAAATAGTTTTTCCCGAGTACCACTTCAAGAAAGAGCTGAACCTCGCGTATCCCCTTATAGCTACATTTGCCTCTGCGTTCATTCCAGTCTAGTGCTTCGCACAGCCATAGCATTACAGACATCTAATTCACATACACACCGTTTGACTGTCTTAAAATATATTGGCGGTAGTAATGTTTGCGTAATTGTTTTTTTTTTTAAATTATCTTATTGAATACCTTAGTCAAGAGAGAACCTCGCGTACCCCCGGGAGTAACCTCACGTACCCCTGGGGGTACACGTACCACTAATTGGGAACCACTGGTCTAGGTAGATAGTTAAACAATGACATTTTTAGCAAATTTTATGTTTTCGCGCTCTTCGATATGGAATCATTTTCTAGGATTACTTCGCACATGTTAAGAGTGTTGTAAGTTACAAGTAGAGTTTCCCGCATAACGTCTGCAGTAAACCTATTCAAACATTACTTAATGAGCAATAGATTTTCATTGTGTTTGTACATTAAATTCAGAAATTTTTGAATTTTGTGTCATGAAATGCTGATAGCTTAATCTTACTGGCTGTGCTATTTGTAGCATACTTGTGGCATCCGCAAAACACAAAATTCATTTTGCTTTTTGCAATTTCTTTGTTTTATAATCACTTATAAAAAAAATGAAAAATATGAAAAAATGTAACAGACTTTGCACAGAGAGAGAGAAAGAGAGAGAGAAAGGGAGGAGATACAGAAACAGAAGGATGGAGGGAAGGAAGGTGGAAAAAATACCTATGTAATTTCAGGAATAATTAGTAAAACGTAAAGGATTTTTGGGATTTCATGTTTACTGCTCTGCTTAAACAAATTGAAACCTAAAATATGATAAACGCAAAATGTTGCTTCATACCTTTTTTTTTTAACTGCTTAACGTCTCTCAACAGCGAGGTCTTTAGAGACGGGAAAGGATGGGGGCAAGGAATTGGAAGGAATTCGGCCGTGGCCTTTTGAAAGAAGCATCCCGGCATTTGCCTGGAGTGATTTGGGAAACCATGGAAAACCCAAATCTGGATGCCCGGACGGGGATTCGAACCGTCGTCCTCCCGAATGCGAGGCCAGAACGCTAACCGTTACACCACCACGCTCGGTTATACCTTTTCTTCATTGACATTATGGGAACAAGGATTAGGCTGAATTGATCATGTTTTATGCGAGTTGTCAGTACCACTAAGCGAAAACCTGACGTAATATTGATATAAACGGAAATGGAATCCAGATTAGCTCTGTCTGAATTAGTAGAGAGTTGTAACGTATTACCTGCAGTAACCTTAAAAAGTGACATTTTTTCTGTCATCAGTATCTCGATTATTTTGATGCAATCCTTCACCTCTTGCCAACATTTTCATCTCAACTTTCCCCTTACAACCTACATCCTCAGTTATCTACTTCACATATTCTAATCTCCGTCTTCCTATACAGTTCTTAACTTCGACTGTTCCCTCCACTAACAATTTAACCAATCCCGTGTGTCTCAAAATGTAACCCGTCATACTGTTTCTTTTTTCTATAAGATTCTTCCACAAGCTTCTTTCTTCAGCCATCATTTCCAAAACGCGTTCATTTCGTAATCTGTCAACTTAATTTTCAATATTCTTCTATAACACCACAATTCAAATGCTTCAGTTTTTCCTTTTTTCTGATATTTCTTAAGTCCATGCTTAGTAACCATAAAGTGCTGTGCTCCACACATAGAATTTTACAAAGTATTTTTTAACCGTAGAACAATATTTGAAACTGAAAGATTTCTGTTTTTCATGAAAACTCTTTTCGCTTGTAATGAACAATAATGTGGGAGCGTCAGGAATTTGGCGTGAGTGTGGCATAAGGGGGCATCCACAAATTACATGAGGTGTTTTTCCAGATTTCTGGACCCCCCCCCTCCTGGTGAGATTTCGTGAGATATGGCCGGACCCCCCCCCCCTGTGGTGAGATCTGGTCCGTGAGAACCCCCCCCCCCCCCTAGAAGTCGCACTGGAAACTTTTGTAGATCTTTTTTTTTAGGTCACAGTATCACTTTTTGACGCCTAAAATCGACTTTGGCACAAATTGTAGACCTTTTTTTAGCTCTACTGTCCCCAAATTTTTCGCAAAATCTCACTTGAGATTTCCGTTAAAGACCCCCCCCCTCTCCCCTTGGTGAGATTGGTGAGATTTCGCCGGACACCTCCCCCCCTATTACACCTCACGTAATTAATGGATGTCCCCTAAGGAGGCGGCTACAGCCAGCCCTAGAATAAAAATATTGATTATTCTTTATACTCTGTTTTATGTCCCGATCGTCGAGGAGATGGGGATATTTAGTGCTGACACTAACGTCAGGAGAGGCACTGGCAGTGGATTCTATATGGCGGGTGCTGGCTTTATAGGTGCTGAGCTGCCGTGGGTGCCGAGGGTGGGGAGAGCGCTCGGCGGCAGACACACACACACACACACAGAGTACCGATACAGTCTGCCTGACTACAAGTGAATAAACCAATGGTCACGTTAATAACGACAGACGATTTGCAAAGCTATCAACACCTGTAAACAGCGCCCTACGATGTTCTCATGCCCTGCAATTGAAGTTAGTCTGAATGTAATCAAAACTGATGTAAAGAAAATCTGTATTGTGATGTTCTTTCGGTTTAACTGCAGAAGATTAATTTTTTAAATTGAAATATAGTTGATTGTCTTTTTTTAACTATGTGATCCCAAAAAGTAATTGTCATGGGGGTTAAATTCAAATGAATAACTTTAATAACTATGAAAAATTAAGAATTCACAAACTATATTTTCATACACTTGATTCTTACATGAAGTATTCTTCTGCCTCGACCTACTGCCTTATTTTAGACCCGATTTTTTTAAAACTTTGGACAACTTCCTCCGACTGACAGCTTTTTTTTTTTTTTTTCCCAAATCAACAAATGCCATAAAAGTATCTTTTTTTCGCTTGACCCACCCTTCAAGTATTAATTTTAAAATGCAAAATTGTTTCTCTTACACCGCGGTTTTTCCTAAATCCAAAATGACGTTAATCTACTATTTGTTCTAATATCCTTTCTAATCCTCTGTATATTATTCTGATCAGTGATAATTAAGTTTTTTTTTTTTTTTTTTTTTTTTTTTTTTTTTTTTTTTTTTTTTTTTTTTTTTTTTTTTGTAAGTGAGAAGATGATACTTTATACAAATCAGAAGGAATTTCCCCTCCCTGTTTCATCGCTGTTTGAATAGCCTTTGGATTCCTTCTTCTCATAATGATTTCAGAGTTCTGCAGGAATCTTTTAAAGCTCTATCAAATCTGTCCTTAGAACAGGATCTCGTAAGTCATCGGTGCCAACATTGCTTTTTTTTTTACTTATTGCTTTACGCCTCATCGACGGCTAAGGTCATTAGAGGCGGGATGGGTCTGGGGACAAGAAACGGGAAGGAATTCGGCCATGACCTTTTTGAAGGAAGCATCCGGGAATTCGCCTGGAGTGATTTGGGGAATCTATGGAAAACCTAAATTTGAATGTCCGGACGGGGATTCGAACCCGCGTCCTCCCGAATACGAGGCCAGAACGTTAACCGTTCACCCACCACCCTGGGTCCTTCTTTTTGCAGTTCAGTGTTGTTCAAATCATACAGTAACAAAAAGTAATATAACGAAAAGTGATGCACCCTCTTGCGCTATGTCCCAACTGAGCCACCGTTTCAAATAGCGTCGCAGTGAGGGGAAAATTAGACAAGTAAGGCTACAGTTATAAATGTTCATCGCGGATACAGGTTTACAACGGAATCATATGTCATGTGTCTTGCACAGATTATTTGTCCGTAAACGGGTATAATGCTCGGTGATTGGTAAGCTGTAATTATTATTACGGTACGCTGCCAGTGAAATATCCAGGTGATTGCCTGCGTTTAGTTGGGGTCGAGATAAACACGTCGTAATTCGGGGGTTAACCGAAAATTCGATACAGGGCAATCGCTCATGCTCCAACGAGCCACGCGCAAAGCCATTTATAATGCCAAAAATATGCCGCTATTGTGCTCACAAAGCAGAGGTTAACTTAGCCGCAATTGTGGCAGTGTTCCGAGAGCGATAATTCTGCCAGTCACCTATGCAGAGATAACGAATGTTTTAGGATCAGTGGCTTAAATAACTTTGCTTTCGATTGCATCACATTTCAGAAACCAGAATCCGTGAAAGACTCTAAACAACATTATGTAATATCTCTATTCTTAATAAAAATTAATATTATCACACGTTTTAAAAATAATTTCTAGTAGATTTTTTCAAAGAATAGTATTTTTGTTCGATTTTAACATAATTTATAAGACGACTGTAAACACTCATTAGAAACATTCGTAACATTAGTAGCAAAATTCCGAATTAAATGATGTTGGTTTATCTATAAAGTACAGCTGACCATAGCGAATGGCTATGCTCCTAATTGCTTCTGACATATCTTTGGGTTGACAGTCTACTGCAGCTATCGTAGCACTTCAAAAATTTACTTTATCTACAGACTGATGAGTAAAATATTAAATGATTCGAATTTTTCAGGAAAAATGTTAATAATAGGGTTTTGATAATTTTTAATAACTTTACTCCCGTTTGTTGCGGGTGGCAAAATTTAAAATGGAAAATGAAAACAAAGCATAGCAGTTCTTTACCCAACTGGGTGACGTGTATTCAGTTCGAAATTTGGTAGATCTATAGATACACAGTATTGTTGGATATTTACACAATGATATATCAGAAGATAAATGAATATGCAGATAATATTTATAAATGTGTAATAAATTATTGCTGCAATTGCAATTGATATTTTCGTTTGTTTATCGAACACGTTTCACTTCATTCAGAGAAGTATCTCCTGCGGTATTTGTATACATGCCATTAATGTTTTTGATAATACATTCGAAACTTTAGTATAAATTAGTATACTTACATTTTTCGATTACAGATTGATCTATTTCAGTGGCTCCAAATTAGTGGTCACTTCAAGGGGTATACGTGGTACTTCTTGGATAGGGTAATTAATAGGATAATTAAAGAAATTACGCAAACGTTTCTATCTTAAAATATATTTTTAGACGTTTCTTGAATTTTTGTGTCGTTTGTTACTGGATTAATTTAATAAATCGCGAAAAACAGGTTTCGTTTTTTATTTACCTTTATAGTTGTAAAGGGTACGCGAGGTTGAGTTATTTCTTGAAGGGTTACTCGGAATTTTTTTTGAGAACCACTGATTTATATCACTGATGCCGGGAATAAGGTGCTGAGTTAAGTCAATGGAAATGTAAGTAAATATAATATATACCATAACCATATAATGACAATTATAGATACATTTAACAGGAAAGTTCAGTGACGATGCTTCTGTGAATGAATTGAAATGTGCTATTTATATATATAAACTAACAAAATAGCAATTTTATTGAGTAAAATTAAACCCAAAAAAATAAATATAATTTAACTTAAACTTCAATTTATAATTGGCTATGACTCATTCAACAGTGAGAAGAAAATTCCGTTTCGCGGAGCGCTATCCACGCAAAAACAAGTGGACGGATTTTCATGGGATTTAAAATTATGTGCCCAAGACCCAGGAGTAAAATGAGATATAATTTATCTTTATGGTACACTGGGAAGCTGAGAATTTAGAAAAATGTATCCGTTGGTCTGCATATGTGTTTCGATGAAAGCGAGACACGCCAAACCGCTGCGCTGGTGGGGTTTAAATGGGGTTTAGAACAGTGAACGGCCTATGGTCCAAGGAGTAAAATAGGATAAGTTTCATTTTGAGGTAACTTCAAGAACCGCTGGCTCAACTGGGTTGGCGGTTCAAGTGACGTGATTGGACCTTGCAGAGTGGAAGAACTACAGAACCGATGTCCTGGGTGTGAGCCCAATGTGGCCCTAACTTACTTGTCCAGAAGAGAAGCGACCATGCTGTTTTCGGAGAACACGGTGCTGGGAGTCAATGCGCCAGGCTGAACGAAAGACTGTACGCGAAGCAGTCGAGGACTCGATGCCCCTTGCCACCGGCATGCAGTCAGTTCAACGCCCTGGAGAAAGGTGGCGCAACCATGCTCTGCTGGAAGACGAACGGTGCTGGTAAGCCAGTAGCGTGGGCCGTTGAATACGCGACCTTTTATAAGTTAAAAAAAATTAAAAAACTGGTTCGCCACCCTCTACCCTACATGTCCATAAAAAACACCTGGTCCGTAATACAACTATGTCAGTGATTTCAAAAACGACATATTTTATTTTGTGTATATTGAGTTTACACATTCTGATCGAGAAATCAAATGCTGTGTCAGGTAGCCTCGAGCTCTCTGAGATCAGTGATATATCGTTTGCCGCTGTGGAGGCGAGAAGGTGGGGTCTGCGGCCACATAGGAATAGTTTTGGTTTTGTTCACTGCAATCATCTGTCCGAGAACGCAAGCGAGTACGGACTGGTTTCGCTGCGAGCGAGGATAAAGTGGGGGGAGGGGGGGGGGGGGCTTGAAAGATCTGCGCAGCTCTGCACGTCTGCTACGAGTACTAGTGGTGAAAAATCAGAACTGAAAAAATTGACTTTATGATGAGAATTACCTAAAATAGAAATAGATTCCATTTGGAAAACAATTTGGTTATTTGCGCCTAAAAAATACAACCACGATTCAACAATTTATTAAAAAATCAACAGGCACAGCCTTCTAAGGGGACGTCCGTTTATTAACGTGAGGTGTTTTTCCTGTATTCCGGACCCTCCCCCCTTTTCTGGTGTGATTTCTTGAGATCTAGTCAGAACTCACCCCCCCCCCCCCCCCGCCTCTATAATGACGTGAGATTTAGACGGAGGTCCGAGGAATAAAATAGGATGAGTTTCATTTTAATGTAACTTCGAAAAGCTGAGAAATTAATGCAACGTCATTGCTGGACATTTTCTTCCTGCAGTTTCTTAATTAATTAATTGTCAATATAAGTAACGCCAATGCAACCGTTTTTATTTGTTTAGTGCCGTATGCGTTTTGCTTCTCATCGAGCTATCATCAGTGACGAAATTTAGCAAGATATTAAGATGAAAGTGTCCATAAGCTAGTATTCATTTAAATGCAAATTATTTTTGTTATTTAAACGTTTGTCGGGCTAGATACCAACGGTATCGTATTTGAAATTAAAACTGATGTGCATCAACATCAGCCGTTTTATTCCTTTCTCAGTGGCCTGACGACACTGGCTGGAAACCAAAGACAGTGTGTTCTCCTTAAAACATCGAGTATCTAAGAGATGCAATCGAAAGAAGCCAGCGTCGTTTCACTCTCCGGTATGGAACTGCACACTGGATTTCCAGCGGAACAGTTAGATGGCTTTAACACAACCACCTACACCGTCATCCTTACGAGATCCAAATTGTTTAGGCCCTTAAAGATACAGATTACTTTAGTAGCTGATGGTTCCACGAAGAAATGTTGAATTCAATTAATGAAGGCGAAATAATTTTGAACAATTTAGGGACGAGTGACGAGGCCTATTTCCATTTGTCCGTTTATGTCAACAATCAGAACTTCAGATTTTGGTGTGACGTGAACTGCAGAGAAATGGATCAACAATCTTCCCATTCTACAACAGTTACTGTGTTACTCATCAGGGATCATAGCTCCCTGCATTCTCGAAGATGTTCTAGCTCAACTGTTCTCAAACATTTTTGGCGACGGAACTCTTTTTAATAACTAAATACTTTATGAAGCCCTAAAGTAGGCAAAAAATCAGTTTTAAGTTTTTTCTTTAAAGTTTAACGAAAATAATACAAACATTGCTAATACGCAAGTATTAATAATGTGTTGATTCCACCGTAGATTTATAAAATTGTTACTTTGTGATAATCTGATGATAATATGGAGTAGTTGGTTCTTTCCTTTCAAACCAGCTCGGCTACGTCAGAATAAGTCCAACCTTTTGACCCCTTGGAACACAAAGACCAACCAAAATATCTGGAAGTTACCTTGGATCGAGCCCTCACTTTTTATCAACATGTATTTAACACTGCAGAGAAAGTGAAGACCCCTGTTAACCTTGTAAAGAAATTGGCTTGGACGTCATGGGATGCGGGCTCCCAAGGTCTTCGAGGTACAGTCCTTGGCTTGGTATTCTCCGCAGCAGAATATTGTTGCTTTACATGGCTTGGTAGTGCTCATACTGCCAAAGTTGACACCCTGCTAAATGCTGCTAAGACAGTGAGTGGTGTAATTAGGTCTACCCCAGTATCCTGGCTGTTTGTACTTTCCAACATTCCTCCACCATATTTGAGGAGAAAATCGATATTGCTTAGAGAATTGGAAGAAGTGGAGGGAAACAACATGATTCCTCTGCATGGTGACCTTCTTCACCTGCCTCGCACACGACTAAAACCGAGGAAACCTGCCTACATGGAAGCAGCCAATCTCAGACATAACAACTTTAACTTATATGAAGACTGGAGAAAGGAAGCCAACAGCCAACAGAATTGTGGGCTTATAAAAGATCCGACAACCTGTGTTCCAGGGTTTGACTTGCCTAGGCGTCTTTGGTGTCGAATGAACAGATTTCGCACAGGTCACGGAGTGTGCAAAGCAACCTCACGTAAGTGGGGTCTCCGTGAAGATGCGTTGTGTGACTGTAGTGGTATAAAAACTGCTGACCACGTTGTGATGGACTGTTTAGCAAGAAGATTATCTGGAGCCCTTCTCACACTGCATCAGGCTGGACCAGCTGCCAGAAGATCTCTTGAATCCATAGATATAGTAGTTATCTGATATACATGTCTTTTGTTTTACTTGGCATACGATAGTAATAAAGTTTGTTATTTTACTAACGCGGAGCTCCAGGGCTTCGAGGAACACACTTTATGTATGGCTGATCGAGGCAATGATGTGATAGTGACTTCACAGTGATACGCAGACGTGTTGAAAAACTTTTTACTGTACATCTTCTTCAGTACAAAGCAAAAGAGGAGACATTTTTTCAACAAGGTGGAGCAACCTGCCGCAGGGCAAAGACAGGCTTAAATGTTGTTAATGCTTTGTTTCCAGATCACGTGATCTCTCAAAATGGGGATATCGAATAGTCTCCCCGTTACCGGACCTAAAAACGAGCAAGTTTTTGTTGTGTGACTACCTGAAGAGTAAAGTGAATCATGATAACCCACCACGAACAGGTGAAACACTGAAAGAGCGGATCAGAAAGCAGGTGGTTCAAATCCATCTGAAAATTTTGTGGAATGTGACGAATATCTTTGGCTTGCCTGGAGGAATGTACACACTTAACGGACATCGTCTTACTGGAGCTATTATTAAAAATGAGTTACTTCTAACTTTTTAAACATTTAACCTAATTTTCTGGAATCAAGGTGGTAAAAATACGATTTGAAATTTTTTTTAGCTTTTTCAAAATCGCTCTTTATTCTGTCTCACCCGACATGACACCGTATTACTGATTCTTATTGTTTTAACGCTGCATATTGATTTTCAGTTTTCGGCAAAAATAGCAAATTTCAAACGCTTCACCTTTTAATCTTTTTGTCAGTCCTTATATGAAATCTTCCGTTTTAGGGAGTTCTTTCGGTCATACATACAGTTAAACAAATTTCTGCTAGGTTATTGTTGTTTTTATCATTTGTGGTGTGAAATGCAACAGTTAGTATTGCAGGTAGTAACTCCCGGGAACTCCTACAGAAGAGAAGATGTTGTCATCTCTTATTCATTTATACCGCCATTTGTTTGTGCTGATGAATAAAAATGTTTTAACCCATCCGCTAGAGCAGTGTAAATTTTTAAGGTCATGGAACCCTATGAAAATGTTCCAGGCGCTGGCGAATCCCCTCAAGAAAAAAAGCGACATATATATATATTTTTAAGGATAAGTTAAGTCTCCCGATGATATTTATTGAGGAGAGTGGACAAAAACAACCGGACTTGAGAGCTCGTAGTGAGAAGAAGCACTTCTACTTGCGTGAGCAGATTGGATATCTGCGGATCTGGCTGTAACATGTGAAGACACGGGCAAAATAAGTGCTTCCATTTAGACTTGGTAAACGTCTTCCACATACTATTAAACTCCACATCATCTGTGAAGGCGACGGTATGGTAATGTTGAAGTGGTCATAATGCCAAGGACAGCGTCTTCCCTACAGCCTGACAACGAGTAACGCCGGCTGTGATGGTTCTTCGATGCTACCTCGGTACAATCAGTATTGTTGTCCTTTGTATACCTTTTTTTATTTTTATTTTTTTATGGCTTTTGGCAGCTGAGGCCATACAGCCAGCTCAATGTGTTATATTAAAGCTTCCAGTGAATCAGTTAAATCCAGTGTTTATATAGTCTTCAAAGTGCGGACGCCACAGGACGGACAGGACACACACACAGACACACAACACTTAACATCCATGCCCGCGGCCGGATTCGAACCGGCGACGTGGAGCTAGCACTCTAGCCCCTACGCTACCGCGGCCGGCATTTTTTTGTATACCTTGAACAATACTTATCTGGCTTAAGTAAACCATTTAGATAAGTTTCGTTTGACGAATAAATGACATTACTGTAAACAGCAGAATTACCATTCAGAACTCAAATAATTTTACTTTAGTGTATAATTTTTATACGTAAGTTGTTAATTTTTGTTTTTGGTGGGTCAACATTACGCAGTCAGTTCTTGTTCTGTCAGTTCTGTAAATATAAAATGGTGTCAGATAACAGGAGAGTATAGTCACGTGACACGACATTATCTTTATATATATAAAAATCTCCTGTCACGATGTTTGTCCGGAATGAACTCCGAAACTACATAACCGATTTAGATGAAATTTGGCTAACTGTGTGTAATTTAGTCCAACTTAAAAGATAGGATAGTTTTTATCTGGATTATAGACCTCAATATTTATTATTTGTGAATTAAATGTTCATTAAATGTTTGTCATTGGACAATGGTTTGTAATTATTTGTAAGCCACCAAGCTTAAGCGGTCTGCTGGCTAAATGGTTAGGGCGTCTGACTGGAAATGGAAAGGTCCCCGTTTCGAATCCCTGTCACGGTGGGGATTTTTATAGGAACTTACCTCGACATTAACCTCCGGCCCACCGTGCTGTGTAAGGTGAAATACGCCAGGGCGGTACTGTGGTTCGGATTCGACGTTAAAATGTAGGTCCCCTGTACCCGGCAGGATTGGCGGGCTAGGTAAAGGTGGCTACGACAGGCGCGGAATGCCCAGCCAGTAGGAACCAGGTCATTACGACCACACGGAATTATTATTATAGTTCCATAAGATTCTAACAGATGGCGATGTGTTAATTTATCGATACAACACTTGGTTATCTAGGTTGGGTAATCATCCAGTAGATCACGTTTTTTTCTTTTTTTTTTTTTCTTGGCTGTTAGCCTTGGGCTAATTACGCCATAAACATAGGGTTGTTATTGTTAGGGTTTATGTTTATTTGACTTATATACAAATTTTGGTATTATCTACATATTTGCATATGGTATTGACAACTTTGGTGCAGGGAGTTGCTAAGTTGATCATTAGAGATATTATATCAGTAATTTTTAGCTGTTTTTCAATCAGCTCCTTTCTCATATCTCTGTAAGTTTTGCATCTAAGTAAGACGTGATATATATCTTCCAGTTCACCACATCTATCACAATTTGGTGACTCTACAATGTTCATGATATGCTTCTTATCCTTTAAAAGGGAGTGTCCTGTACGTAACCTGTTGAATAATGTAATCTTCCTTCTGCTCAGTTCTTTGGTCTCGTACCATGGCGTTCTTTCGATTCTGTTGCAAATGGAACGATGCCACAATCCCTTGGAATCCTTGTTGATTTGCCATTTCATTTCCCATTCTTTCAGTGTTATGGTCCGCGCAGTGTGTCTAAGGTCAGGTGAACGGTATTGCGACATCCTCCTTTTGTGCTGCAACTAATTGTTCTTTGGCTGCCTTATCGGCTCTTTCATTTCCCTGTATACCCACGTGGCTGGTACCCATTGTAATTGTAGGTCTATCCCTTTATCTATTGTCTTCGTTATTTCTCTAGCCACTTGATAGGCTATGTAGTTTTTTCCCTTGCCTTTAGGGATTGCTAAGATTGCCTGCAAGGCGCTTCTCGAGTCTGAACATATTACTGCTTTCTTTTTCTGTGTACTTTGAACATACTGTATTCCTTTGAGGATGGCGAAAAGTTCTGCAGAAAAGGTCGAGAATTGGTTCGGCAATCGAAACGCTTCTACGACGTCGCTTCTAGGTTCCACATATGCAGCTGCACATGCCTCTTCCCCCGCCTTGGATCCGTCCGTGAAGATTTGACACCAGTCTTTCCACTTTGTATTGATTGTTTCAATCGTCCTTTGTTTCGCTTCTTCCTGATTCCAGAATTTTCTTTCGAGCTGCTCTGATCTGATGTACAGGTACACATGTGAAGCTAAATCCACTTTTTGCCAAGGTTGCTTTTCCGAGTAAAGGTCGTTGTTTTCTGCCGTATGGATATTCCACTTACTAGTTAGCTGTCTGTATGTTACTAGTCTTGGCATTCTGTGAGGGTCTGGAGGTTTGCTTCGAATCTCATGGGCTAATATCTGTACTTTCCTCAACAGTGGGTGTTCTTTTTTGGAGCTTACCCTTAACCAGAAGTTCAACCCTATTTTCTTTCTGCGTATATGTAGCGGCGGGGTTATTGTCTCTGCTTCCATTGCCGCTATTGGAGTGGTCTTAATGAAGCCTCCTATTATCCTCAGTACCGCTGCCTGCAGTGAATCAAGTTTCGCCTGTAGGGTTTTGCAAGCATTATCGTACAGAAAGCTTCCATAGTCCAGTCTGCTTCTAACTACGCTGTAGTACACATTGCGCAATGGGCGAGGATCCGCTCCCTAGTTCATTGAAGCAACTACTTTCATTGTATTGATCCGCGTTAGAGATGACGCTCTCAGATCCATTATGTGTTTTCTCCACGTAAGCTTTGAGTCTAGCCATATTCCAAGAAATTTGATTTCCTTCACCAACTCCATCCCAATACCGTTTAGAGTTATTTTAAGCTCATTTTCTTGATAATGTCTATGGGTAAATATACATATTTTACTTTTTGTATTGTCATGTCTAATCCTTTCTCTCTCAGCTTTTCAAGGATTGCTGTAACTGCGGCTTGTAGTATTACTCTTGCCTTTTCTTTGTCGGGATGGGAGACATATATCACAAAATCATCCGCATACTGAAGGAAGGTCACCATTCCTGGTAGCTCGGTGAACAGCTTAGCCGAGTATATATTGAAGAGGGTCGGACTCATTGGGTCGCCCTGTGGAATTCCCTGGTAGACGTGTCGTTCAAATCTCTTTCCTTCTGCTGTGTGTATTATATTCACTCTGTGACCCAGGTAATTGCAACACCAAGATATGAGTTTATTATGTAGCTTCATCTCTTCCATGGCTTCCTGTAGTATATTGATCTGTATGTTATTGTATGCGTCTTTTATGTCCAGGAACGCAGCTAGGAGATAGTTGTTTCTGACAAAATTTAATTGGATGTCCGTAACTAGTGTGCTAATGACATCCATTGTGCTGCACCCCTTCCGAAATCCCATGGTGCGGTGATCGAGGTTTCGATGGTGTTCTACATGCCATTCCATCCTGTTCTTTATCATTGTGCTCATTAATTTAGCCATGCACGGGATTAGTGATATAGGCCGATATGCCGATGCATCATTCTTGTCCCTATTGGGTTTCGGCACTGGGACAATTACTACATTTCTCCATTGTTCCGGCACGTAAGATCTGTTTATCATTTCGTTGAATAGGTTCAGAATTTTATGTTTAGCATTTTGTGGCATGTTGTCTATCATTGAATACGTGATACTATCCATTCCTGGAGCTGTATCCCTCTTTTTAATGGCACTTTCAAGCTCAGAAATGCTGAAGAATTCGTTATTTGAGATGTTGTAGTTTTCTTTAGGGTGCTGCTGATCATTCCATACCGTATTCCCGGGAACAAATCCAGGTGCCGTTAATTCTAAAAATTGTTCCGCCAGCTTGTCGTCTGTGTAGATGATGTTTTGGGAAGATCTCTTGCCGTTGAACCATCGTAGCTTCTTCCACATTTCTTGCGTCGAAGTGCCATATTTGATGCTGGAGCAGAAGGTTTTCCATCCTTCTCTTTTGGTTTTTCTGATAGTGTTTCTGGCCTCTGCTGTTGTTTGTCTAAGTATCCTAAATTCTGGAATGTCGAGTCTTTTCTATACATTTTGGTTGCAAGGCGTCGTCTCGCTACTGCTCTAGCGCATTCACTGGTCCACCAGGGTTTTCTATTAATCTTGCTTTCCTCGTTTACTTTATATTCCGGGATGCATTCTTCTGCCGTTTTAGTTATTATCTCTTCCAATTCACTGTATCGTTGTTGAAGGTTGCCTGTGTTTGAGCTTAAGTGCTCTATTCTTGTACTGATTCTTTCTTGGTATAAGTTCCAGTTAGCTCTACTGCAGATCCAGCGCCTCTTTGATGTGCTTAACTTCGTTTTCGCCACGGAATCCAACGTGATTTTCAGTATCAGATGATCGCTACCTAATGAGTCCTGTAGCATCTCCCATTTAGTCCTGGTGCTCAGGCATGCCGCAATTAGTGAGATGTCGGGTGACGAGTTCCTTTGGAATGGCGTCCCTAGTCGCGTTCCGTGCTTGTTGTTCAGCACGGTAAGTGATGACGAGGTTATCGCCGACGCCAGTTCTTCACCTTGTTGATCCCGCTGTCTTTCCTGCCACATCGGGTGGTGCACATTAAAATCCCCTCCCACGAAGCTTTTGGGTGGTATCTGATCAAATAGAGCTTCCCAGTCCTCTTCCTTCATGTTAACTTGAGGAGGTTTGTAAACAACAGTAACATTTTCTATCGGATCTTTGTGTTTCAGGTCGACGGATAGCACTTCTAAATTAGCAGACGGCTCTACTATGTCTCTGATGTTGCTCTTCACATCATTTCTGACAAGTATGGCTACTCCTCCAAATCCGTCACCCCTATCTTTCCTATGGATGTTGTAGTTTTTATGCTTTATGTTAATATTATCATATAGCCAAGTTTCGGTGATCAATAGGGCGTGGGGAGCATGTTCCTCAATAACTCTCTGTAATTCATTCCATTTGGGTACCAGGCTTCTGGCATTCCATTGTAGAATTGTAAGTTAGCCCTTTTATCCATTATTATCTGCAGCATCGCCTATCTCCATTGTGTTTTCACTGTCTCCCATTTGCTTTATTTCTTGCATGACCATCTTAGTGGATTCTTCCTGAATTTTTTTCTATCACTTCCTTGGGGATGTTTCCATTTAATTGTTGCATAATGACTTTGGTCACAATTTTCACAATGATGCTAATACTTTCGACATTCGTTTCCTTGTTATCATGCTCCGCCATCTGATCTGTACTTGTTTCTCTTCTTACCGCAGGTAATCTTCTTTCATGTATCTCCTTATATTGGTTGGTCTTTTCTCCCATTGCAGCTGCACTAAAGGTTTTGGACTGTATGGGGGGAAATTCTTTTGGGTTGTGTTCATATCCTGCCCTGGCTGGTGTTTTACTGCCAAGTGCCTGTGTCTGCTTTTCGCTCCTCTTCTCGTTTCCTTATTGGACATGCTCTGTCGTTTGCTTTGTGGTCTCCACCACAATTCGCGCACTTAACTTCTTCCTTGTTACAGCAGGTTGCATTGTGCTCCTCTCCGCATTTAGTGCACCTTTCTTTCCCTCTACAGTTGGAGGAGATGTGACCAAATCTTTGGCATTTAAAGCACTGCGTCACTGGATACACGTATGGAGTAACCTGAATCTGAGATAGTAGATTTCTACTTCTTCCGGAAGAAACTGGCTTTCAAATGTGAGTAGAACCGTTTGTAATGGTTTTCTTTCTATTTTTCCGTCCAAATGTATACTTTTCATGAATCTTCTTGCGCCTACTATGGGAGCGGAAGCTTTAACATTTCTTATCAGCTCTTCCTCATTCAAGTCTGTAGGGACGTACTTGATTACACCTTTGCACTCTACCCCTGCTTGCAGGGATATAAGCCTTTAGTCTTAGTGACTGTAAGAAGACATCATTTCCAACGAAGTTGTTTGCCGCCTCAGCTTTAGTAAATTCCAGCATCATCCGATTTTTTCCCTGTTGGTTGATCAGCTGAAGACCATTAATCTTGTTATAGAGTATTTTGCCTAGTTGTATAGGTTGAGGCAGTTGGCTGTTCATCTCTGGTTCGATTGATACTAGATATGGTCCCTGTGAGTGCCGGTTATACAGTCTGAAACGTTTCAGTGGTGCTGTGTTATTTTCCTTTTGTCCTTCTTGACTTGATCGTGTTGGGTTCAGTTGGTCATTTGCTGATCTGCTCGCAGTCTCTGTGACGTGATATGTCAGCTGCTGCGAAGGTGTTGTCTGCTTTATAGTTTGATCCTTGTTCTACTTAGGCACTATTTCTGTTGTATCGAAATCTTCTTTGTTGCTTATAGGTATACTTCTTTTCCCGGTAGCTCTTCTTTTCTTTCTAAGATTGTATTTAACTTCTTCTTCACTGTCCTCATTGTGTTCTTCTATTTTCTTTTTTGTTGTCTCTGACATGTCTTGTTCTGCTTGATAAATGAATGGTTCATTCCTCTCCTCTGCAGCTTTGGCAGTAGCACCGCCACTCGCTTCCGCCATCCTGCCTCCTTCACGATCTTTAAAGTTTCGGATAGATTGATGTGTATCCGAGGTACACTCGCTTCCTTCGAGTTAATTTAGCAGATACTTTATATTCTAATGCTATGTCCACTACGTCTGGTTTTCACTAATATACACACTCGGCGCAAATGCCGCACACTGTTGTAGTCCCGCTTCACTAACAACCACACACGTAAACAGGAAAGGCTCACTCTCGGCTGTACACTAGTTCCGCATGCGCTCGTAGCTGAAGCTAAACTGCAGTAGATCACGTTCTGTTTCAATTTATTTATGCTACAGTTTATTCCTAACAGATGGCGGTGTGTTAATTTATCGAACCATCCAGTAGATGGTTTTACGTTCGATTTATTTATGCTACAGTCTATTCCACGCCATATGTGTGACTTTCTTGAATTTTAATTGTGCTGTGTATTGTCTTATAATTATACTGTACTGTTGTTCATCGTTATACCTAACGACAAAGTAATTACACACATGAATATAACATTGAAGAAAACGTTACGATAAATTCGAATCGTGTAAATATTTCTCGCTAGCTTATCATTTTTCTTCTTCTTTTCGTTATGGTCAGCTAGGGACCACGTGTCAATTTCAGTTCCTCTCCTGTTGTTTTTTTCTTTGTTCCTCCCCAGTACTCCTTCATTATTGCACTCCTCTCTACCTTGAAATCCTGCCATATTCGAAGTCTGCTTTCGAAAATATTTTCTTTCCATACAGTTCACTGATATTATTTCGTTTCAAATCTTTCTAAACCTCTTGAAAGCCTGGTGTCATCCATGCTATAAATGTATCGAAAATTATCATTCTTATTTTTTTGATTGATTCTGTTATTTTTTCAATGTTATGATATATTTCCTCATTAGTCCTTAACTCCCATTTTACTGTATTTTTCAATGGACCCAAAAATTCCGATTTCTCCACTGTATTATAGTGTCTTATTTTAATGATTTCAGAAAGGAACTTTTTGTTATAATTCAAATATTTTTCAGCGAAATGTCGCCAAAAAAATCTAACATCGACAATGCGTGTAGCAGAGAGGCACGACTCAAACGTGTCAAGAGAGCTCATCAATCAGCAACACAAATCGTGGCAAGTAAGGAAGTTCAAGGAATCAGGACAGCTGAGCGTCGTATGCAACAATCTCAAGAACAGTGTGATGAACGTCTGTGACAGAATATATCGAGAACAATAGCGGCACGAGAACATCACATAGCTATATTTAGAGAAAGAGAAGGAGAGAGACAGCAAATCAGCCGTGCTTTAACACGTGTACCATTTGTTCGTTTTGCGTTCGAATATGCACCAGACATTGATTACTCTGCACATTCTAAAATTGCAATCGGTGCATTGGACAAAGTATGCTAATACTGTCAGGTGTTGAAATTCGGCAATGAAGCAGCCGGCATGTGTTGTGCATCAAGAGAAATTGTATTATTACCACTTCCCACTCCGCCAGAACCTTTGCAATCACTTCTTGCTGGCGAATAAAACGATTCGAAATTGTTTCTGCGCAAGACACGCAAATTCATTTCTTGCTTCCAGATGACGTCTTTTGGGGCAGCAAAAATTGCGATCTCACATCTGATGGACGTTATTTTGAAACTACATTCAAAACACAAGGCCAGGTGTACCATAAGATTGGGTCGTTGATACCGATACCAAACGATGATCCGAAGTTTCTCCAAATCTATTGGAAATTGTGAGGAACGCGTGAAAACTTGGTGCCAGTATAATTTCATAGAACAATCAGAAGAGAGAGCAATTGTGATATTGTTGGAATAATTTTTGGAAAATAATAATCAACTTATTCAATTGTTTAAAAGAGTGTGGCCACAATTAAAAAATAACAACTATCAAATTGTCATCAAAGCTGACAAATTACCATCAGGAGAACACGCTGGCAGGTTAAACGCACAGACCGTAGATGAAGTTGCAGTATTTATGGTTGGTGACTCAGTTGATTAAAATCACAAGTCGAAATAGCTCTGTTAGCATAATTTCGGATCTACACCGTTCGTATGACGCACTCCAGTATCCACTGATATTCTGGCAAGGGCAGGATGAATATCACATCAACATCAAACAGCGTGATCCAGTTACTGGTAAATTTAATATTCAACTATTTAATTCGTTATTTTATTAGTTCAGTAGACCCGCGGTATTCCGACCAGGGGCTGAATTACAGTGGGCCCATTACATTGATTTCTTATTCTTTTTTTTACTATTTAATTTATTATTTTTTCAGGTAATGAAACAAATAAATAAGTTAGTTCAATGATGTACTAGGCCCTCCCGATTGATGATTAGACGTAATTAGGATAAACTATATCCTTCGATATCGTCAACTGTGCCATCAATACGTCGTGGATGTGTACGCCAGGATTGAAAAGGAGCATTTGCGATTTATTCGATACAACCAGGCCTAAATTACGATCGGAGGAATACATCCACTTACAACATGCTGTTATCGGCAATATTTATGAAAATTTAAACGCCAATGATATCGGTAATGCCTTTATTTTACCTTCAAGCTACATCGGCGGTCCTACGGAACATGCAGGAATATATAGTACATGATGCGATTACTTACGTACGTCATTATGGTCGTCCAGATTTTTTTGTTACAATTACATGTAATCCGAATTGGGAAGAAATACAAACTTACCAGGCCAACAATCAATGCATCGTCATGATGTCACGGCACGTGTGTTCAAACAAAAATTAAAATCATTGACTGATTTAATCGTAAAACATTCGGTTTTAGGTAATACACGTTGCTATCTGTATTTGATTGAGTGGCAAAAGCGAGGTTTGCCTTATTCTCACGTTTTGATTTGGCTTGAAGTTAAAATCCGTCCAGAAGAAATTGATGAAATAATTTCAGCCGAAATTCCGGACCCATTAATTGATCAAGAATTGTTTGATATTGTTACCAGTCACTCGATCCACGGACCGTGCGGTGCTTTTAACATGACATCGCCATGCATTGAAGATGGAAAATGTAAGAAGCGTTTCCCAAAGAAATATATGAATGATACTATTACGGATATCGACGGTTATGCGTTGTATCGCCACAGAAACGCTGAGAATGGAGGCCAAACATTTACAATGCGAATGTCAAATTCTAGAAACCAAGTTGAAATTGACAATCAGTGGGTGGTACCATACTCACCATTGCTTTCAAAAACGTATAAGGCTCATATTAATGCCGAGTTTTGCAGTTCTGTAAAATCCATTAAGTACATTTGCAAAAATGTTAATAAAGGCAGTGATTTGGCCATATTTGAAGTTCAAAATTTAAATAAAAATGAAGAAATAACACGATACCAAATAGGTAGATACATCAGCAGCAACGAAGCTATCTGGCATATTTTTAGTTTTCGCATCCATGAAAGAGACCCTTCTATCCAGCATCTTGCAATACATCTTGAAAACGGTCAACGTGTATATTTCACGAAGAAAATATTTTCCAATGAGTACTTGAACCACCAAAAACGGCAAACAACAAACTGAATTTTTTACATTGTATCAAAAATCTGATGTGTTCCGCCAATTCGCAAAAACGTTATTATATACCAATGTTCCAAGCTATTTTTCATGGAACAAATTAGGTAAAAAATGGGAGCCACGTAAACAAGAAGAACCACATCCTTCTATCGCAGGCATATTTAAAGCCAAGACATTAGGACGACTTTACACAGTGCATCAAAAACAACGTGAATGTTTCTTTCTGCGTTTGTTATTGGTGAATGTTCCTGGACCAGCTTCTTTCGAATTTTTACGAACAGTTAATGGTCAAGTGTTCAATACATGACAAGATGCATGTCGCGAGTTGCAGTTGCTGGTGGACGACAATTATTGGGACCTGACACTTGCTGATGCAGCGTTAACATCCACGCCGAATAGTATTCGTCAAACTGTTTGCAATTATTCTAACATGTTATCCAACACAATCATCGACTTTGTGGGAAAAATGTAAAAATAGTATGACTGAAGATATACTTCACCGAGTTAAACAAACAAACCAATGTCAAAATGTAAATTTCACACCAGAAATGTATAATGATTAATAAAGCATTAGTGTTAATCGAAGATTTATGTATTTTAATTTCAGATTTTCCACTTAATCATTATGGTATGCCATCACCTGATCGACCAACAATTATTGCGAATAATGAGCCATTACTGACAGCAGAACAAAAAAATATTTATAATCCGATTATGCTGACTGTTGATGCTGAACAAGGTGATTTTTTTTTTTTCTTGGAACGCACCAAGTGGAACCGGTAAGACATTTTAAATATCGCTGATCCTTGCGAAGGTACGGGTCGCAACATAAAATTGCATTGGCAATTGCATCGTCAGGCGTTGCTGTCACTTTGTTAGATGGTGGGCGAACCGCACTTTCAGCATTTAAGCAGCCACTAGACATTCGTAACAAACCAAACGCAATGTGTAAACATCAAAAGAAAAGTGGAATGGCTGCAGTATTGCAAAAAAAGTTAAATTATAATTTGGGATGAGTGTGCTATGGCTCATAAACATTCAATCGATGCATTTCATAGAACTGTGCAAGATTTGAAAGGCAACGATAAACTTTTCGGTGGTACTGTCCTACTACTGTCTGGTGACTTCCGACAGACATTACCAGTGATTCCTCGCTCTACCTTTGCAGATGAGATTAACGTATGTTTAAAACAGTCGTTTTTATGGTGGAATGTCGAAACACTTCGATTGACTATGAACATGCGAGTACAGTTGCAAACTGACCAATCGGCAAAAGTATTTTGTAAGCAATTGCTAGATATTGGAAAAGGTGAAATAGAACTGCATCGAAATACACAATACATCAAATTGCCAGACAAATTCTGCACTGTTGTTCACTCAAAAATGAACTAACTCAGCGTGTGTTCCTGGATATATCAAATAATTACTTAGATCATAATTGGATCAGTAATCGTGCTATTTTGGCAGCAAAATATGTTGATGTTAACGAAATTAACTTCCAGATACAACAGTTGTTGCCAGGTGATTTGATGTCTTTTAAATCAATAGACACTATTATAGATGAAAATGAAGCCGTAAATTTTCCAAATGAGTTTTTAAACTCTTTGGATACAACAGGAACGCCAACACACAATCTCCGGTGAAAGATTGGTTCACGGATTATTCTTCTTCGTAATTTGAATCCACCTAGATTATGCAACGGTACGCGTTTGGTCATCAAAAGTATGACTGGAAATGTTCTTGAAGCAACTATTTTGACTGGAATGTTTAAAGGAGAAATCGTCCTGTTGCCACGTATTCCAATGATACCGTCAGAATCTCCAATACCATTTAAAAGGTTTTAATTTCCGATTCGTTTGGCTTTCGCTATGACAATAAATAAGTCACAAGGCCAAACAATGTCCGTTTGCGGTTTGTATTTGGAAAATACGTGTTTCTCCCATAGTCAGCTATATATCGCCTGCTCACGTGTGGGGACACCATCAAATCTATTTGTATTAGCAAAAGACAGGATAACCAAAAATATTGTACACCAATTAGTGCTTAGATAAATTAAAATTATAAATATGAATTTCCAAATCGACTAAAATGTTTTTGTTTTTATTAGTGAATATTAATATTTAGGAAGTTTAGAATAACATTAATCCAACATACTATAATTACTAAGTCACAGCAACGCGTGACCGGGTCAGCTAGTCTTTATATATAAAGATGAATGTATGTTTGTTTGTTTGTTGGTTTGTTTGTTTGTTTGTTTGTTCTTCATACAAGTCTTGCAATACAGTAGATGTACACTTTTTTCCGTTATATTGACCCATCAGGGGTGATTCGTAGTCAGTGTGTGTGTAATCTGCAGTAGGAATACTATAAATGCGAAAGTAAGTCTGTCTTTTTGTGACGTTTTGACGACTAAATGGCTCTACCAAAATTGTGATGGAATTTTATAAGGAAAGCTGTATGAAGGGCACAGGATATTTTTTCCAGTATGATTAACCGTTTTAGTCACGAAATTTTGAGATCATATCGAATAGTGACAGAAATATGTTGGAAATTGATTCTCTTCAAGAGGCAGGTTAGACGGTAGAATGATATAGTGATAGCTTTCCTGTCATATTATGGCGACTCGATATTCTTTGGGACCAATCCTTGGTTACCAACAAATTTCTATATTTAATTCTGGCAAAAAAAATTCTTAATCCACGCGTACGTAGTTGCGGGTACGAGGCTATAACCAATAAAACTGTAACGTAATCGTACCTCCATTTTAATTTTGTTTTGATTTACTACTTTGCTTCCTCCGCAGATAAGCTAAATTTTACTGTTAATAAACTAGCACCTTGCCTCATTTGAGTTTAAATTACGGTTGCATAACATGATTTTCTACTTTTACTACAGTCAACTAATGTGTATACGGTATAAATGACCAGCTGCTGACCGCAATTTCGCTCACTTTGAGTGTGGAAGTACGGATCTATTTCTTAAACCGGTTACATTTCAGTAAACACATCGATAGCTAGATGAAAAACATCAAATAAAAGAATACTTTGCCTCTTCTACGCTGAAATCACAATAAAGATTTCAATTTCCAGAAATAACAAATGCCACCAGCGAATCTCGTTCAACGAAGAAGGAAACTAATTTTCGTAATCTTTTTTAAAAAAATATAAGGCATTCGGCCTTATAGGCCATTCAGCCAGTTCAGCGTTTATTATTGTTTTATGTCAGTTGTATATTAACCTTTTCATGTGTACCGTAGTGATCATAGGTAAAAGAGTAACACAGGAAGGACACAGTATTTAATTAAAACCACTTATCTCCGCACTACTGAGGAATATATCCTATTTTACCCATGAGACTATGAGTTGTACATTATTCGAAAGCACGTCACAATCGAGCAATAGTTTTTGCTCGAATTGCTCGCGTACAACGGAGAAAGGATACTAGTTTAAATTTCTCAGATTTCCGACTTCTCATGAAAATGAAGTATAACTTCCTTTATCCTCCAGGAACAAGGGTTTTACATTATTCGAAACCTCATCCAAATCCGAGAGAGTTTTTCCGTGAATCCGGTTCATCTAGACAGAATCGCGTTCAGTGAAAGGTAAGAAACTTCTCGCAGTCGAGTATCTTTAGCATAGAGTATAAATAAAAGCAACAAGAATTTTTATTGGTTTTTAAAAATTATAAAATTTTCCATGAGCGTCGAAATACGTGTCGTATGAATTCTGTGGCACTAGGGTTGTTGATATTTTTTAAAAATATCGGATTTTCCATATATATCAATAGTTTAAAAAGTATCAATATCGGCTGTCGATATATCGGAAATAAATATCGATACTTTCATAAATTCAATTTCATAAAATCAAACCTTGTAAAAAATAAGGCTGTCAACTGATAAATAGACGTAATTTTGTTCTTAGTCAGGATTTCACTTTCGAATGGTTTCTCTTAATTGATGATGATTGTTGATTTTTTAAAAAAAATTGACCATTATGCGTGTTTTCATAAAAATTAATAAAATTTATAAAACTCGAAAGAGGTTCGAGGTAAATCTTAAGGTTGATATGCAATACAGTTGACGAATTTATTTAGGTAGAAGTTTAGCTGTTATAGCACGCATTATGGCCAAATTACATAACTTTTTTCATAACATTTTTTCGTGGAATTTCATTTAGTTTTGGATGTTGATTGCTTACTCCTGTTACTTTCCTTACTTTCTAATTAGCCACTATTTGTTATTTGTATTCCTGCTAACACACTAATTTCCAGTTGGACTTCCCTGGACAGTGTGCACGCTTATTTCAAACAAAAGGCTCGCGTTCGATTCGTGCTGAGCGAGCGATGCCTTGCCCATACTGTTGTCATCATCTGAGTAAACTTGGTACCTATAAATTCCAAATTAATTATTGAAACGTTGTAAGATTCATTTAAGATTGCTGATCTCTATGCGTAACAGAAATTTGAGGGACACGGTGTCATTCAAAGCAAACGAAAAACGATAACTTATTTAAAAAAATATCGAATCCGATATCCAGATTTCAGTATCGAAATATCGATATTTCGTCCTAAACAATATCACTCATAAATATCGATATTTTCAAAAAATAATATATATGGATACATTATCAACAGTTCTATGTGGCACTACTAAAGGATTATGTGATTATTGCACTGTTCTGTAGAGGGTTGCGGACAGATTACGTATCCTATCTCAATTATTGAAGAACTGTAGCAACTCCAGAAAAGACATACCAGAAGAAAAGTGGCGAATGCATATGAAGTTTGAAGGAAATGTCTTCAGACAACAACCTGCCTAACAACCCCAGAAAGGCAGGAAATGTTAAGCGACGGGACGATTTCTAATAGTCGTCTGAATTTTTATAAAACAATTCATCCATCAGGGTTTAAACATTTTCGATGTGTTAATATTGTAAAAGCTTTTCGAAATGTACCAACTGCAGGAACGAGTAGTATGAAATGGAGAGTTATATACAGCCAGAATTTCAGGCAGTCAGATGTGTCAGCAATTGGCGAGTACAGGCAACACCATCTAGAGGAGATGATGATGGTACAGGCTCGTCCCCGCCTACTGGATTGCTAATCTAAGATTCATGGATCAAATCTCAGCTTCGAAGTTATTAATTTTAACTGCCCAAAACCCGGTAAATTAACGATATATGCTTATGTTTACACAAATTTCGTGATTTAAATGTTATTTTTAGTTATTTATCTTAAAGCTTGATATACCTAGATATATATTGCGCGAATCACCTTGCCCCTTGTTGACGTCACATTAGTTCCCAAAGAAGCAGTGGTTTTTTTAAAATTCATTTTCATTTTTGTCTTGAATTTTTGGTATGAATTTTTTAACGACACATACAAATGCATTACTCTTTTATACACACACAAAACAGGTATCAGAAACGGAAATATCTTCGGTAAGCATGTGTTCATCAAGTTGGTTTAATCCACTATCGACTATAATCTCATCCATGTTTTTTTAAAACAGGCTCTTTTTCGTGCATAATCAGATTAGTTTCACCTTTTTCTATTGTTTGCACGGTTTCTATTGCTTTTGCTAGCCGCTCCTCTGTATTTATGTCTTTTAAAATATCTTCTGGTAGAAAACACGTTGTAAACTCTACATTAGGTTTGCAGCCACAAAGAGTTTCGTTCTATTGATACAAGAATGATAAGCATATTTTAGATATATTGAATATTCCAAACGAATCGGAGATGTATTTCATACTTTCCCGGTTTCTCATTTGTCATTGAAAAGAATGCCTCGGAAATGTGTGAAATATGAATTGTTTCATACATTGCCGGCTAGTTTCAGGAATTATATACAATGCCTAGGCATTCTATAGAATGCCGGGTTTTAAACATTGCCGGTGAAATATACATTATGAATATGCACATCTATCGATTTTGGAATCGAAGGACGAGAAATGACACGTAGCTCTTTATCAACTAACGAGTCCCTATAAGCTATATAAAACTTAACTACTTGATGACACCACTTTTTCATGGCGATGTTGTTGGTTCCAGCTAACTGATTCGCGGAAGGACACTTCTATTGCGGGATCTGTATTTTTTTTTTCGCTGCCTCAACGGCATTCTGTAGCCCCGCTGCTATATTTAGCTTTATCGATAGCTATAAGTTGTTTTTGGGATTATTCGGAGGTACACTTTAGGGAAAACCCTGGCTTTGACCATTATATACATATGTAACAGCCTTTAGGGAAACCCTTGAGTATTCTTATTTGTGTCAGGTGGGGATCATCATCGCGAACAACTGCGATAGTAGCTGGACGATGTTCCCCAGCTGGTTATTTCGTGGTTGCATCTCTCTGAAGTCGTGGTTGCAGTAACGGTGCTTCTAGTGACCAACTGCTCCTGTCATTGAATGTGTTGCTGGCCTCCAGCTTGATTGTGATTGCTATCGACCGGTAGGCCCACTGACTTGGTGATATTTGCAAGCCTCTGTTTCGTTACCTCTTCTTGCTGTACAGATGCGGCTGCGGCCGGATTGGGGCTGTCTGCTTGCGGCGGACTGTAGTCTCCTTCTGACGGGGCAGCCCCCGTAGCAGGCGGCGTGGTCAGCGCCACAGTTTGCGCACGTCGGCGTGTCTTCACGCTGGCGTGCGCAGACAAGGACGCTGTGGCTTTCCCCACAGCGGACACACCGCACTTGATTGCGGCAATCGACTGCTCGGTGCTGAAACCCCTGGCATCGAAAGCATTGTTGGATGTTTGGCTTCCTCCTGTTCTCAGAGCTCCGAACGTGACGACTCTTAACTTCGTGGATTCTCGCGATGGGCTTGGCTGTTGGAGACCGACTTGGCTGCTGGCCGGGGTGGTGGACTTGGTTGACCTGGGCTCGCTCCTGTCTGGTGCTGAGGGTGAGGATGAACTGCCGCCTTGGAGTGTTCCCTCATCCATATTGGTGTGGTCTTTTGGAACGGCTTCTTCTTGTTGAATACCCGTTACTGAATGCCAAGTGTTCTCTTGGAAGTCCATATGGTATCTTATGTTTCTCGTTTGTGGGTCTCAGTTCGGCAATATGCGGTGCGGTTGCCGGGTGGAATCTGGTTCGAACGTTGTGAAGATAAATCGGGAACTGCGTCCGAAAAATGGCTCAGAACCCCCCCCCCCCCCTCATTTTTTTATATGATAGTGTAATTTTGATGTGTCCAGCTTGTTAAACTCCAGGAGCGAAATCTTGTTTCCCTGACAGCTCGACGGCAAGACGTTTTGAATCATTGCTATTCAACTAGTATGCTGACTCAAGGAGTGTGCTTTATAAAGATGAGTGGACGTGATGGCGAGGGAAACTGGTTTCTCTTGATGATAGCGACCAGTGCTACAGCAAATTGGTCGTAAACGTGAATAACATTGTTTTAAACGTAATTATTAATTAATAGGTATGATAATGACATTGAATTTCACTTTGGTTTATCGCTACTATCTTGCCGGTGTCTAGTGCTATGATTATTAGTGGTAATTAGAAAGTAAATAGCCACCTGTGATGAGGTTAAGCGATGTAAGCAGACGGCGACATGTCTGTACTCGCAATCTACGGATGCATCTGATTGCCTGAAATTTTGGCGGGCAATGAGTAGAAGTATCCATCTTCCACTACTCCCATGAACCTTTATCCTTCAGTATATAACGTTCTAATACGAATTGTAAGGTCCGGTTACTTCTCTTATTAAGTCGTTTTTTTCTCAACCTAAATTTTGATACATCCAAAATCTCTTGTTTCCTACCTACCCTGCCGTAATAATTATAAAAGATGCTGTGCAAAAATGGAGGTACTGATAGTGTAACACAGATGCAAAAAGGTATTACTTTTTGTCACGGATATCATGAAAGGCTTTACACTAGCTTGTGCGGAGGGATGGTGGGGATAGTTTGTATCAAGGAAAGTTTTGTAAAGAAGTAGTGTTTCTAAAAACATTGTAGTTCTAGATGCTTGACAGAAAGAAATGGTTGGGGTATATTTTTATACAGGACAAAGTGATTTTATGTCAGAGATAGCAGCGGTTCCAGCTATTCAGTTTGTGTTTCGTACAATCCAGTGTCTGTCGTTTCAGTAGTCTGTGAATATTAAACATTGTGTAAATGAGTGCAATAGAGCCAAATTTGTTAAAGTTGGGCTTGAAAATGCTCAAGGTTAAAAAGAAAAAGTGCACAATCATTTGAAAATGAATCCCGAAATAGACAACAAAAACCACTAAATACAGACAGAATGGTCTCGGTTTTACGGATTAAGACAGAAATTGTCAGGAGAAAATTCACCTGCGAGTGATAAGCTGCTTGTTGAAGACTTGAAGGGTAAGTACCTTGGAATAACATTTGATAACAAACTCTAGTGGCAGGAAACATTGGACAGGTGGTAAGAAAAGGTTTAAAAATCCTTTATTTATTGGAGAGAGTGATGAGAGGGTGTACCAGAGAAGTGAGGAAATCTGATTAAAAAACTTTGGTTAGACCATTGCATATTATTGTAGTGTAGTATGGTACCCATATTTTTGGTATCAAATGTAGGAGTTTGATGTGATGCAACTAAGGGTTGCTAGATTGGTCTCTGGAAACTACAGCAGCACACGTTAATTGATATGAAATTGAACAACAAAGCCGAAGGAATTTAAAATTAGGATTCGTAGAGGGAAAAAGGTGGCGGATACAAGAAAGGGGAATTCTGCGTGCAAGGAAAATCCCACTGGAGCATGCTCTCTATTGCAGTTAAATACAAATATCAAAAATTAATTACTGCTGATGACAAGCCATCTATGTCTCCTCTAACTCGAATAATGATGCTTAAGAATGTAGCAAAGGAAGGAAAAATTTGTAAATTATAAAATATTTAAAAATGTTAAAATAGAGAAAGGAATGTGCAACAACTGTGAATAGTGGAATAAAAATTTTGAGAATGAAATGAGTATCAATAAATGGTATCCATGAAAATAACAAGGGCTGTAGATCGACTACTGCGACACCTTCTAAAAAAAGAGTATGTAGTCCTGAATATGAGTTACTCTATCCTCTTTGAAAGCTACTTCACTAGCATATAGGACACCACAAACTACCCGCCTCTAATGACGAGACGAGACAAAAACAACCTGCGGACTTGTTAGACGTAGTTTTCCGATACTGTTCTATTTGATGCGTGTGTAGTTCTAAAAACTGCAGAAGGAAGGAAACGGAACCACGTTTGCGAGGGTTCGACTGCAAAGGATAATTAATTATTAATGGACAAAGTTTGTGTTTATGATATGATCTAGCTACACCTTATATTTAGAAAATATTCCATGTATATAAAAATATCATTTATCATGGAAAAAGGAACTGCGGAAATTTTTTAGGACTAAACATGAATGCACCGTGGATTTAAGCCATCTACCGTAACGGAAGAGGGTGGTTCGTGAAATTCTCTGCCTCTTCCAGAGATGGTACTGCTGTTAAAAACTACGAAACATAAAGGGCCACGAAAAGCGATTATTGCTCTCGACTAACAAGTATAAGCTTCTTAAGAGAATATGAATAGTTATTTCGACGTAGAACAAAGTATGGAACAATTTATATCTGTGGCCTAGTATGTTTCACATCATTTTCGCATATGACCGGGCAATGGAACAAGGTCGTCGCAGATGATCTAGCGAACAAGTTTCACAGAAATTGTGGGCGGAAAACAACCTCTCTGGTGATTGGTATTTCGCGTGTTAGAACCACTTGTAAGTCGACGATAGTGCGCGCTGAACTCTACCGGGATACTTTTTGCCGGTGTCTAAGTGGCATAAAGTATAAGGCTAGTAGACAGACGGTGTCGTAATTCAGTTGAGTTTATTGACCCGGCGGTCGTAAAGACCAAACGCAGTTGCCGAGATACACGGCTAACAGCCATCGTTCTCACAAAACCAAAGTGCCAACGATCGTTGTTACAGTAATAAAGTCTAGTATTCCTTGTAAATGCATTGCACTAGCTAGCAGCTGCGCAAGATTGGCGTATACATACGGTGATAAGTTGTTTTCTGAAACTGACCTTAATGTTTCTCAAAGCCAGATATATCTTTCCGCCCTTGGAAATACACCCTGGATTTTAAGAAATTGTGTTGAGCGCAAGGTTAAATGCCCTTAACACTTAAGTTATTTGCATTTACAAGGAATCTATAACAGCTAGAGACAACAAAAATTTATGTGACCGTCACTGCATCTTTATAGCTCAAATAAATATTTAGCACCTATTGCGGCATAAAATGAAAATTAATGGACGCGGCAAGTGTTAGCGTTACGTCGAGGTCGAGGTCATTATAGCCGGGAGTTCAAGCCAGGCGCATTTGATCCGTAGTTCGACTTCTAGATTTATTTTTCAAATAGTTTCCCTAAACCTGCCCAAGTGAATGCCGGAATAGTTCTTTTTAAAAGCCATGGCCAAATATTTTCCCATAGTATTTGGCATATCCTCTGCCGGTCCTGATGACCACGATGTCAACAAGAGATAACGTAAATCCCTAAGAACAAAAGCAGAGTAGGGGAAAGGAAGGGGGAGGATATCGTCTATCTCATTTCGAAGAAACCATCCCGGTGTTCGCCTGAAGTGATTTCAGAAAACCATGGAAAACAGAAATTTGGACCCTGGACCACGAAACTAACTGAAGCGCTTTCGTGTTTGAACATTTACCGCTTAGGCACGATGCTCGATTTGAAGGACATAATTCAGTGATGTTAAGATATATTAGCTCTTTGTGGTTCCACTGGAGGAAGGACTGCAATTCTGTTGTTCCTGTTTGAAAAAGCAATTACAAAAATGTATGTGAATTTTCATATAATTATAAACTAGCAGTTTTTGTGTAGTATTTGCTGTTTCTGCAACCTTACGGCTATTTCACCGATCTAACAATCTTCTGTTTAGAAATGTAGATACTCCATTTAATTGTAACTATGTATGAACCACGAATTTTAATAAAGTAAGAAATATGTAATACATTATGTCTTTCAAAGGTTATGAGTGTTGTTTAATAACAATTATATTTAGTTAAACAACTCCGACGAAGTGAAGCTCCAGAACACAACATTAAACTCGTCATTTCTGATAGGCTTAGAAGCACTAGCGTGCTAGTAAAAAGTATATCAGAAAGCAATATTCCATTAAATATTATGTATGAAACGTATAGATTTAGACCTAGGCTATGATGGATATAACAAAACGAAAAAATTAAAACAAGATAGGAAAATCGATTACAAGTAACAGCACGTAATAATAATTATTATAGTTACACGAAGTTTAGATTTCAATTTGTGTTATAAACAGAACCGCAACTAGTAATTTAAGTCAATTATATTTCAGGTCATGATAGAGCTTATAATATAGAAAAAATGAGTTACATATTGTCTTGGAAGTCGGTTCGGGAGGGGGGGAGCCAATACTTTGATTGAAATATAATTATTAATAATATATATGGCATCCAATAAGTTGGTTATTTGGTTAAATGGTGAACTAGAACCATTATTATTTTACACAAATATTATACTCAATTTATTAAGTTTTCTGGCTTATACAAGGCCGGGTATAGTTAACGTTACGTTAAACATAATCCAAAGACAAACAAACAGGCAGTACCCGACATTTACAATCCGCCGGATAAAAGCAAACATGAAACTGATTTAAATATCTCAATAATTTGCAAAGTCAACATGATATCAAAGTGGCATCACAGGCCAACAAGTTGAAGTTAACATTCACAAAACAAAGAATCCCAGGGGCGCCGTTTAAAGTTAAAAGCATCGTCCTGAATTTAAAACAATCAGCAAGATGCTTCGAATTTGAAGTTAAAACATGAAAAGTTTGGTTAGCTCAGTGGTTTTAGGATGAGAGCAGAGTCTTATCTCAGGAGTCGTTTACGGGTTAGCAAGCCTCGTTAAAACCCAATGGAACTGTGGACCCATGCGTCGGTACTTCACCATAATATCATCTTCTTGATGAGGTGTGGCACGCTCAGTACCACTGCAGCAACGAATGCCAAGTAAGCGGATATGCCCGCGTTAGCACATCAGCCTCCAGCCCATCAGCCAGAAATGCGATCAGACACAGTCACTGATCTACAGCCACGAGCGTATCGGGAGATACGTCCGCTCAGTAGCTCGTCTCGGCAGCAAGTGTCGTTGAAGATGGCGTCGTGTCCTCTTCTCCGGCAAAATCAGCTTCCTCTCCGCTCATGAAACAGAAGCCGTGAATTAACCACTGTGAACCCCTGTAGCCGTTCACGATTGGTGCATTGATATATGTCCATCATCACGTGTTTCGTATCGCAGCTAACATCGCTACGCGCTTCCCGCACATTTTGCTTGACCTTGTCGGGCCACTGGGAAGGGGTGAGGTCAGTACACTCGGGGCTAACGGTTTCCCGCGCTACCCCTTTTGTGAGCCGGTCTGGCGGCGACACTGGTCATTGTCCCGTCTGAGCGTTCAAAACTGCCGTTCCAACTTCCTACATTCAATATATTTTCTGAAGAGCAAGTTTTGCAGAAACTAAACCATATAACAATAACTTTGGCAGCCCGGGTTTAATATATGATTATTCACCTATGAATTAACCCTATCATTTATAATATTTACAATTTAATAACTGAATATTACCAAGAAAATCTGAATATTAATTAATTACTTAATTAATATTCATCGTGGATGACTCTGTCATACCACAATATCACTTATTAATTTACCAATATCAGATTCTTGACCTACCAAAAATAAAATCCATGGCAATTATAACACTGTGAAGCCACAGCACTATTCGCCATTTCATTTAAAAAGCCAGTGTTCATAGTATCACAATATCACTCCCCACCAATCAGTTTTATACTATTAATATTACTACTATCTTTAATTGATTATATGTGTGTATCAATAATTGTACCGACACAGTTAAATTAATTTGTGTATCGTTGGATTTCGAGAAACCGTAATATGTATAGCCTTTGGGGTAGCGGTAAGTAGTGTAAGAATCTTTGTCTGGTAACAGCTGAGCAAAACGTCACACGCCTGCATTGTAGCTAGACGTGTATGAGACGCAGAATATCTATAATATGGTATGTCTGAAAGTTTAATTTTGTATTCGGAGTAATCGCAAGGAGTGATAATATAAATAATGTTCAGACATTAATTTTGGTAATGGATGCAATGAAAAATAAATAGAGTGATCTTTTTTTTTTTTTTTTTTTTGGAACAGTGATTTTAATTTTGTTAGAATAATAATTTCCACCATTTCGGTGGATCTAAATTAATTTACAGCATTTCCAATTTAAATACTAAATGAGTTGCGGCTAGAATGTGTTAGGTATGAGATGGGCCTTCTCGTCCATAACACGCTGTAATTCCTATAGTGTGGAAAGGTTATTAAATCATCTAATTCTTCGGAAGCTGACCTGGTGATTGTCGTCAGCTAATTAACCTTACTAATAAAGGAAAGCTCATAATAAGAACAATGAAATGACGTAAGGCAGCTCTGTCCAACAACTGAGGGAGGAACAAACGATTCTGCAGATCCTACGCACCAAACGGGACTCTGTGCTTTATGGCTTCGGGAGCAGCCAATAGGCACGCGTTTGGGGAACACTGCCAAGGCGATTACGGGCACTCCCAGGGATTTTCCGATCGGAGTTCTGCTCCAGATTACGGGCAGGCTTACCAAAACTGGTGCGGATGGTGGATGGGCTCGTGCGAAGGGAAAAAACGTCCATGTAATGCCAGACCAACGCGTATGAGTGGCGGCAAAACATTTAAAAAAATCCATGCATTTAATGGCCATCAGAGAACTCCTAAAGCGGAATAATCAAGGTGGGAATTTATGGTGAATCTATCACAAGCACCAGGTAAAAGAGAATAAAAGCAAACTTAATTGATCTGGTCTTATGATCGTGGCAGGACCTTGTAAAATTATTATTATTTTTATATATCATCTTTCATTTTTACTTTTATTGCTGCTTCTTTACATTAACCAATACAATTATACTTTCATCCAAACTTCGCCGTTGTACATACCATCTCTGCTTCTCATCTGTTTTCTCTATCGTCAAAGATCTTCCTCCCTGTACTGTCCAGAGATTTTCATGTACTTTTCATCTGGTAATAACGCTGCTTGGAATTCTTTGATACAATACTTAAGACATAATAATAACCCGATATAAAACACTTCCCATTGAAATAATATAAAACAAACATTAATTATTAATTATTTAAAACTAAGAGGCTGTGTATTCTTACAACCTACAGTTCGACATGTATTGCGAACCAATAGTGCGCTTGTGTATCTTAAACGTATGGAGGAAAGCTCATAAAAATTCCTCCCAGCTCTAGTACTTTCGTGATCTCTACTTGAATCACTTCGTTGAAATACGGTTTCGAAAACGAGGGTTAACGTGAATTACACACAAGCGTCATTGTGTAAACGTGGTTCGAACCCTACTGGTGCATAAAATTTTCAATACGAGGTCAAACACGTTAAGAGACGTTGTAGTAAACAACTGTCAATCACGAAATTATGTATCAAAGGCCAAAGGTCTTTTGGAAGAGTAAGCTCGAATGGTCTAGAACCGGATTTCACCCTCTACCTTCTATATCTCTTATTAAGGATAAATCTTTCAGTGGTAACTGCCTACGCTCAGAATCGGGAATGGCATGATTATTTTTTTTTTTACTTATGGCTTAGCGCCTCATCGACGGCTAAGGTCATTAGAGGCGGGATGGGACTGGGAACAAGGAACGGGAAGGAATTTGGCCATGGCCTTTTTGAAGGAAGCATCCCGGTGGCATGATAAGAAGAAGAATTCAGGCTTTACATCAATATCACTGACACTAATCAGGAGCTATACTGAGATTGATTGATGCAAATCTTGTACAGAATCTGATATTTGAACGAACTGAAAGATAAGCTGTACACAATCAGATCCGCTGATCAGACAGCATCTTCGGCCTATTCCTGTGCAAAGATGAGAATTCCAGCCCCTAAGAAGATGAACACCTAATAACTTGACATAAGCTGAACTGGGTCCCCAACGACTTTTTTCCTTATGGCCTTGTCGATATCGAAGTATTAAAAGGCAGAAGGTGATTAGGGACAAGGAAAAGGATTTCAGAAAACCATGGAAATCCGAAATCAAGATCACCGAGCGACAATATGAACACACGTCCACCCGGATAGTTAATACCAAAGCGAAAAATGAGAAACACGCTGGCTTTAAGATGTTTACAAGCTACGTTTAGAATATCCTTCCGCAAGGCAAGATTTTGTTTCTTAACCAAAGCGAACGACCTTCCGTAAAATTAGAAGGAAACAATTTACCATCGACTTGAAAGTTCTAATTAAAAAAAAAAAAAAAAAAAAAGATTTTTAAGACATTTTACATATTTAATGATTGGCATCGGCGTTTGTCATAAAGATATCTCAGCTCCTGCTAAACACTGAAGTTCGCTATCTCCAAAAAGCTCGTTGGATTGTATCAATCAGAGATCAGTATTAAAACACGATAAAAATGTTGAAAATAAAACAGTAGAGTTATCATTTCCGAAAGGAAATGTGTACTTATATGTTACTTTTAAGGACATCCGTATCAGTTATTCGATCGTAAAGTTAAAGAATTTTAGCCTCTGTGTTTTTATTCAGTAATAAAACATGCCTCAACTATCATGGAATAGTGTTTGTGTTTAATTCTTTTTACTACTTAACCTGCGAAGAAATATATTTGGAATAGGGAGCATAAAAATAAATCCCTTTTCTACGGAAAAATGCATGGTCGTACGTTGACAGTAATTCTTAGCTTTATTCTTGAGTTAATTACACATTGTTCATTATATTCATAGCTATGATACTTTTTTATTTTTTAAGAAGAAAGAAAAATAACTTCTATGTAGCTTTCAGCAGATGCATTTTGCACAAGGAACATTTAATGTGCTTCGCGTAAATCCGCTTTCCGTAATTATATTTTAGAAAGCTTTTCCGTGATTACAATGCTTTAAATAAAGCAAAAGCGGCTTTTCCAAGCGACTGTAGTTCGTTACGAAAAAACTGGAGATCAGTTTATTCCACAATAGTTCCTGTAGTGACCATTTCTTTGGTGAACAGTGATCAGAGTGTTCTCAATAAAATTCTGTGAGTAGCGAAATCGATACTTTGTTTATTTGTTGATCATTTTACGTTTATTGCAGGTGAATAACGGGTTTTTTTCGATTACAATAATTATTCAATGTGATGGATATCAGGACAGCATTAATGATGCTTTAAAATATACGCTTATACTTGTTTTAGCTCTGATTGTATTTTTTCAAGTCACTATTTTGTTTCACAGTCATTTCCTCCCTCCTATCTCTTCTTAGTTCGTTCTTGGAGTGGTTTCACGAACGCTATATTTACCAGATTTTATGTAAGAAACTTTTTATTTACCTGTACTATAGTTTTATTTCCGTTGGTCTATTCCATTATATAATTTGTATTTGACATAAACCAAAATTACTCTCATGTTTTCAAGCTTTATCAGATCATATTTTCTGTGCTGGTATATTTTGTAATTTGCGATGTACATGATGTGGTAATTAGATACTGGTAAAGTGGTGCTATATTTTCCAAATGCTGAATCTTAGTCTGTTATCAGAAAATAGTGGTAATACAGCACATTCAGAACCTCTGAGAAACCTATTAGCTGTTAGAAATTCAACTTCAAATCCTCCATTTAATATAAATTAATAATGCTTTGAAAGCTATGCGTAGAACTTAGCAAGTAACATCAAATACTAACTTTTTGTTATATAGATTATAAGTGGTTTTGAAATGATAGGGAACTCACTAGATATCAGTAAACTTAAATTTTTTGTCGCTAGCTGTTAGTTAAGATAGAGTCATTATTTATGAGTACAGAGCACCCCATGATTTTTACATTAGAGTTAACATTTCAGTCAATTAAGCTTGTTCGAAAAAGTTTTACTGAATAGTGGAACATCCTATTGCGGTTGAAGAAAATTGTTATATTTCAAGATTAAAAGTTTTACTTCACATTACTACAAAAGCGTGTATTTTAATTTTTTAAACTATAATTTTATTTTTAACTTCTTAGTACACAATGGGAATTGCAGGACATAGATATGAAATTATTGCATCGTCATCGGTTCTTACGAGTGAAAAATTTCATACAGTTCCACTAATGAGTGAACATTGAAATAAAATATTCCATTGAATTCAACCACTTTTCTATTGTTACTTTCAGAGTAATGAGAATATCAGGACATATCTATTAAATTGTTGTATTGTTATTGGTTTTTAAAACACGTGCAAAATTTCAAATATTTCAGATGCCTGGAAGTGGGTGAACATTGGAACTAAATATTCCATAGCTTTCAACCATTTTTCTACTGTTACTTTCGAATAATGAGAATATCAAGACAAAGATACAAAACAGTTGTATTGTCGCAGATTCCTAATAACTGTACAAAATTTCAAACAATTCGGACGTCTTAGAATTGAGTGAACATTGAAATGGAATGTTCCATTACATTCAACAATTTTTATACTGTTACTTTCAAAGTAATGAGAATATCAAGTCATAGCTATTAAATTATTGTGTTGTTATCGGTTCTCAATACATGTGCAAAATTTCAAAAAATTCAACTGCAAAATTCCACCAAATTCAACAATTTTTCTATTTTTACTTTCAAAGTAATGAGAATAGTTGGATGTTGCTGTCAGATTATTATATCGTCACCGAGTCTTAAGAAGTGCACAAAATTTCAAACAATTCGGACATCTGGAAGTGAGTGAAAATTGAATTGAAAGATTCCATTACATTCATACATACAGGTCAAGCTAATATAAAGCGTGTAAAATATAAGTGGTTATGAAATAATAAATAACTGACTGTAATTCATTGGTTGGTAAATCGTATTTTACATATTGGTTAACATTGACGAGACTGTTCTCACCTGTGATAAATGTGAAAATATTTAATGTGGCCTAACTAACTTTTCGTGTCCAGGGTTAATAACTATGAAACATTATAGTGATGGGATGTGTTGACGGTAAGGGTGGTGTATCTCAGCTCATCAACAGTTTACAGGTCTTGGCTGGGTCTGTTTTATGCATAAGCCTCTCCGTTTTCTTCTTTCTTCCAACCAACTCTCTGTCAGCAGTGCGGACGGTCCTTTCCTCCCTTCAGTACACACTCCTTCCCTCCTCTCAGTAATCCGTCCCTTGCTACTCCTCTGGTTTGTCAGATAATGCATCCATCTCGTACGTACAAAATCTAGCATTCTGAAAAGAATAAGGCTACATCGTAATCATAATACAGTTTCACAATGGATACAAATTAAATCTACTTTGTCGAAATCTAAAGGGGCGCCCGTTAATTACGTGAAATAAAATGTGGGGGGGTCCGGCGAAATCTCACCAAGAGGAGGGGGGGGGGCGTCAAAAACATCACGTCATCCTTTTTAATTACTTGAAGAACAGGAGAGGTAAAAAAAAAGGATATGTACGAGTATACGACGTCGATTCCAACGTTAATAGGAAAAGCCTTTTTTTTTTTTTTTTTTTTTTTTAAATATCTCCTAAACTTACAAGGCCTCACCTTAACATACGCTGGGAGACGGGGTCCAGAATTCCGGAAAACACCTCACGTGATTAATGGACGCCCCCTAACGTCATGGCCTGGCACTACTTTATCTGACCCAAGAATGCTGATGTATGAACAGTTGTACAAGTTGAACACTCGACAGGCCAATCACTTTCGAAAAAATCTCGGAGGTGAAACTCATTGAAGAAACAGACATTAGCAGCTGATGAGAGTCAGAGGTGCCTATGTAAAAATGATAAACTTTGAGGAACAATAATGGGGAAACTATTCAATATACTCATTTGAAACTATTTGGAAATATGGAATGAATCAGTTTTAAAGATATGACGGAGGGATAGTTTGCTATCGTTTCTAGTTTCTTCTGAATAATTTCTTTTTGAGCAACCATATTTTTAAAAAAATTTGATATTTTATTAAATTGCCTGTCAATTATTGTACTTATAACAATAATTTTGTGTTAAAACGTAATTTGGACATGATGGAGTAACATACACAAATTTTATCTCCCTATCTTGGGTACTTTTTGAGAAAATGTTCCACAAATTTGAAAAAAAAACTTATCTACTGGAAATGGCTTCAATGTTTGTCAAATACATTTCCGCACTATAGCATGGCGCGTATGAACATAGTACTAACTCCAATTCTGGGACGAGTATAACGCTACATCAAAGTTTCCCTTGGAGAGGATGGTTCAAACTGATTTTTGGAAACAAAAAACAAAATTCGGTATTTTTTATTTGACCACCTTGGGGCCTCCTTTAGATAAACAATACTCAAAATGTTTCTTCAGACATTTGTAAGGGAATGGGTTGATAAAAGTAGTAGTACATGAAAAGCAGATAGATAAATATGATCACAAGCTGGCACTTGATTTCAGTCATAAGGCAGTGAGAAAATTTTCGTTTGTAGGCGAGAGAGTCAGGGATTGGAATCAATTTTCAGGGGATATGATGGAAAATTTACTAGTAACATTGCAAGAATTCAAAATTAAAATTCGTTGACGGTTTTCATTATCCACCATATAAAACAACATTACACAAGAAAAAACACACTTAGCGCACATACAACATAATTACACGTTCTGCAGACAAATGGCAAAACAACTTTCCCCTGGGAAGTGTTAAGCTCAGGACAATCCGGCCAAATCCCAATACGTCGAAACCCGAAAAAAGCGTCCCTGCAATAGCAGGATAAGTTGAAGGAAGAAGATGTGGGGAAATATTTTTTCAATTAAACAGTTATTTATATTATGTGTCATGCTTTTAACCAGTTTAGAATCCACGTGGCCTTATACTGCCATCTATATTGTCATATTATTTTCAGTGTTTTGCTGCCATGCTCAAGATTATGGAAATAAGTTGTTAGTCTGCTGGGAATTTAGCGCACTTAATCTCTTTAGGAAATTATTATCTAAACTTGGTAGCAGGAATTTTGTAGAAATTCGTCCAGCAGAGCAGATGCTGGAATTTCACTCAAACTCGTGCAAGGTAAGAAGTGATTAATAAGTTCATCTATTTCCGCCCGTGTGTATTTCTCGGTATGCATTCTGGTAATGTTTGCGCAAGGTAGTTAATTTTGTTCGCAACAGTATGAAACTTTTATAGTTAGTTATCGACTAATACGTAAAACACCACTTTTTTTGCTGTTCAGAGTGGATTCACGCACAGATCCTCAACGCATCTGTCTTTTTCTTCTGAGAAGGTCCACTGAAAACTGTTTTGTTATGTTCCTTAGGCTCTGTTCTGTGGGTAATGAAATATACCTTCCTGAAATATTTCATCAGTATCATCGCAGAAGACGGAAGACTTACGAGGCCAGTAAAAACTGAAGGATGGACTTGAGGAAATTAATAAAGCTTCTGTTTTTACTAGTATGATAACGAAGCACTAAAAATATAATCGAGGAATGACAATTTTACTTTTCTAATAGCTGCGTAAAAGAAAACTAAATTTTGTAATTTATTCCCATATTCTTTTTTTTACTTATGGCTTTACGCCTAGTCATCTCGATGTCATTAGGGACAGAAAAGGACTGGGGGAAAGGGACAGGAAGGAATTCGGCTGAGGCCATTTGAAGGAACTATTCCGACATTCGTCTGGAGTGATTTCGGGAATCCATGGAAAACCTAAATCGGGGTGGCCGGAAATCCGCGTCCTTCCAAATGCGAGGCCAGGGCGCTATCACCACGCTCGGTCCCGTAGTATGAATATTAATTTCTATTGGGAATCACGGCTTGTTCTCGAGGCATGAGCTTGTACGCTGATTACCAAATCGTTTCAGGCACGATAAATATAAAGCCTCTGTTACTCACCACGTGAGAAATCGACGAGATAAGTGTGATCTTCCTTCCTTTGCCTTTGTATTTTTTTTTTACTTATTGCTTTACGCCTCGTCGACGGCGGGATGGGACTGGGGACAAGGAACGGGAAGGAATTCTGCCATGGCCTTTTTGAAGGAAGCATCCCGGCATTCGCCTGGAGTGATTTGGGGAAACCATGGAAAACCCAAATCTCGATGCCCGGACGGGGATTCGAACCCGCGTCCTCCCGAATGCGAGGCCAGAACGTTAACCGTTCAACCACCACGCTCGGTTTTGTAGTTCTCATTAATTAAACACCTATCGGACTTTGTACTTAACATTGACTGCATTCACTGTATCATTATTTGTTGACCGCTGGGTAAATGGGAGGAACGCTTAGAATAATAAACAATTTTTAATCTGTTTTAATGAACTTGGCATTCACATCTTTCAGTCTACACCATACATTGTCCGTGAATAATTGTTTGTACATAGCAACAATAACAAAATAGTAATAAATTCTAACAAATTATCTTAGCGCAATCAGATTCTTCATAACACTACAGTCGCATAAACTCGTAGCGGGGGTAGCATACTTTTACAGAGACAAAGAGGAGCATATAGAGAGAAAAAATTGACTTATATAGCTTTATACAGAGCTGCCTTCCGATACAGGCAGTAACAACTGCAGGCCAGCACTAAGCCTTCCTATTGTGTTTGGTGGGAATTAACTATCATTTCTCACAACGGGATCTTCGATTCCGTTCTGTCTTTTCCTATTGCTCAAAATACAGCTTCGTCACAACAAAAGAATAGATTCCTTAATTAAATTCCTATTACTAGTTACTTCCAAATCTTACAGTGCCTAATTATGCGCTTTTTCTTTTCTTTCGTCGCACCTCATAACCCAGCCTCACCAGGAAAGAAGTGTTGTTAATTTAGAAACTAACTTCACATCTGCCATCTTCTCTGCGCCCTAGGAAATCTCGTTTTTTGTATACGTAATCTAGTGTTGAATATCGTGGAAAGTTTGTCTTGGAATCCATGCACGCTTTGACCCCCTTTCTCTCTCGACTACTCTTCTAGTGTCTGTTACACGCGCAGAGAAAATAGACAGGGGGGAAGGTGGAAAAGAGACCTAGCCCCGAGCAAGTTGTCTGCACACTGCAACACTTGCTACCTCGAGGGCGTCTATACTTCCTCGCTACTTCTTCCACACCCTTCAACAACCGCTTCTCACAAACATCTTTTCCTTCGCCGTCGGATATTAATTAGAATGTGAAAATTTTAATAAAAGAACCGCAGTTCGTTAGCTGAAAGAAAGCCCAGAGCGGTGTTCCTTCATAACTTTTTTCTCGTGCCGCCTCTCGGAGCGCAGATGCTGGGAATATTGTTTCGGCGGACGGGCCGCCGTTACAGACTACGAGGCCGGCTGGCTATGCTAATTTGATCCGATATTCATGCAAATCAGCCTTTCGGCAGCCTCGCTGCGCTATTACCGTCACAGTGAGGATTTGCTAGCGTGCCCCAAGTGGATGTTTTGTCCCGGCAACCTCTCTCCCAGGCCATTTTCATCTCGCTCACTGTCTCTTGGCTACATTAAACTCGGCGATACTCAGACCTTATGCGTTGTCTCCTACACAACGTCCGTTTGTGCAGAGCTTTTCTAACCAAGTGCTTCTGTAAGCCAAATCCTGCCGCCTAGAACCTATTAAAGGATGCACATTGTACGAGTCCAGATGGGTTATCGGCGTGAAACGATGTCTTTAATGCAGCTTCTGTTTTGCCTAACCTATATATATGAGTAAGAAAGGGGGAAACAGAAAATACTACAACATTATTTGTATTTTATGGTTAAGAAAAGGTAGCAATCAGGTTACTGCAGTCAAATTCTGTTTTTTTTTTTTTTTTTTTTTAAATATACGAACATGGCATAATTCCAACAAATATAAACCAGAGTTAAGAAATAGGCCCAATATACTTAACTAGCTGTTATCCGCGACTTCGCACGCTTTTACTTAGAATTTTATTGCTAGAATTGGATATACGCGTAGAAAGTTACGTAAAACATGTCCCAAAAAGTTCGGAGTCAGGATAGCATAATACAAAACGTATTGATGTCAAAGAAAGTTTAGGTAAACACGTAAAAGGTATCCCAAAAAGAATGGAGTCGGTATAATGTAATACCAAGAACTTTTAGGTTAACACAGAATAATAGTCTGGTGCAACGAAAATCCACATCTGCTCTATATAATAAGTTGTTTTTGTACATGAAATTCACGAACAGATCATAAACAAATTGACTGCGAGAGAAACAAAGCCTGAGTGAATGGAATAACATTACAGAGACTTACACACGCTATCCGTCTGTCTGTCAGCGATCATTAGTTTACAAAAATTATTGACAAAATATGTTATTTATAACAAAAGAACCTCTATGTCTTTCCTAATTAAACATAGTGTTTCCTTGTCTAATTTCGTCAAGATTTAATAATGAAAACGTAGCAAACAGGCGGAGAGCCAGAGTTACTTTGCATTTATGATACAGGGCGTTCGCCGGGAAACGCTACCCTCCCAGTCTGTTGCCGTCGGCAACTTGCTGGGACAGTGGAGCCAGCAAATCCCGCCACACGGCGCCGTGAATCACCGCACTGTTTAACACCTCCGCTGCCCCAAAAGTGTTGTGAATAAACGTTTCTTTGCGGTTTGGCTGGTTTGGGGCTTCATACTCTTACTAATCTGTACCGTGTTTGAGTGTGAGTAAAATTATGTTTCGTTACAGTTTGCAACAAAGAATATTTCTCTACAATACATATGTGAAGAAGAAGTCGTTTAAAAAGTGTCGCAGTAAATTTCGTCGTGAATATCCTGGCGCGTTACTGCCAGCTAAATCAACAATTCTGCGTCTGGTTAAAAAAGTAAGACAAACGGGTTCATTTTTTAACAAAAAGAGACTGTCGGTCAACCGTATTCTCACAGAGGAGAAAATTGACGATATCGCTTTTCGACTAGAACAGTCACCCAAAAAATCATTTAGTCAGTTAGGGCAGCAGGCAGGCGTATCTAAGACGTCAGCTTGGAAAGTAACAAAGCTAGTTCACTTAAAGCCGTACAAAACAATTGTGGTGCATAAAATTACAGAAATAGAGCAGGGGCCTAGGATTAGATTTTGCAACTGGTACCTGCCCGGTGTCCACGATGGCACTGTTGATCCGCAACTGACGTCACATTTAAATGCTTAGCACATACACGTTTATGAAGCGTAATTATTATGAAATAGTCCGCGGCCGACGGTCGAACAATGCCGGAAGCTGACCGCTCGCTCGCCGGGAGCAGTTTCTTCCTTGTAGCGCTAACAGTGGGTAGCGTTTCCCGGCGAAAGCCCTGTATTACTGTACATAACGTTGGTTATTCTGGCAGCAGTCATTAGGTGATATGACTACATTCGTGTGCTGAATTCTACAGTCGTTTGTTTACTTACTGTCACGATTTGTGAACAGAAGGTTCTTGTGTTTATTGCACAATGCATAATTATTGAGTTGCTAGTACATGTAGGAGTTAAATCAGCATGAATATTCCGCAGGTTTGGTGATGGTACACTTTAGACCTCCCAAATTCTTCTAACCTCACTCAGGTACGTCATCCGAGAACAGAAAAGAGGCCCCAGAAATGTTTGTAAATTCCATACCTTATTCATAAATAGTCAGGAACAAATAAATGTTCATGGATTTATGACAGAATTATTAAAATCAAAAGTAAGAAATAGTTCAGAATTTTAGAGCACTGTAAAGTGAATTACACAGAAGTACTTTAAAAAGCACGTATTAATTGTATGTGGTTTTAATTTAGTTATTTCAAATGTACTTAGATACAGTTAGGTAGTGAAGGTTTGAAAATTGCTGTCTATTAGACGACGACTATAGTGGTACATGAACGTTGATGCCATCGAAAGTACAGTCACTTTCACCGAACATAAAGTATAATTGTCACTGCCATTCATAGTGTTACCGTAATTCACAGTTTTGTATCTATCCGAAAATAGCAAAGATTCACAAGAAACAACTTCAGTTCCACATTTCTAGCGTGATAAGTACAAGTCGCAATTTCTTGCTATCAATTTCTTTTTACTATAAATTCATGTCTATCATCTGAATATATGTATTAACAGTGTAAGTAAGTGCTGATTATTTTTTCCTAATAATTCAACATTGAAACTATTAGTATAAATCAATTCCCATTTTATATAGTCTGTAAAAGGAGTACAATTCAAGTTATACAATAATAATGACTTATACTCGATTTGCTGTTTAACTAAACTCTTACCCACAGTAATTATTTAAAAGATTCTATAAATAATTATTATTTTACTAATCTCTGAGATTGACAGAAATAGGTTACTATCAGTACTTATTTCTTCAGAAAAAATGTTTTCAGTCTCTTTCAGTCAAACAAACAATGGTAAATATTCTCAGAACAATGCCTGACAGTCAATTTTTCTTGTGTCACTTGTGTCTTGTATACAAACTTTAACTACACTGACACTTAACGGTATGAACAAGACTTGGATGAGTTTAGTAACATATTACCGGTGGTATATCACTTTACTCGACGACTCAGTTATGAAATATTACCTGAGATCTTAATTTCATATTTTTCAAGACGTTTCTAATAATTTGAAGGAAATGATGCACTTGGGCAGCTTTCTTAATCTCGTATAATCATTTCCCTAACAAGTGGAAGATTCTCGAGAGGATGAAGATTTATTCAACAAAGGATCGTTCTCGGTATAGTCTGACCAATAAAATCACTCCTCAACTCAGACCACCCAATCACATATTTAGACGATTAAAGAAATGTAGAACTCCTAACAATCTTAGAGTAAAAATGTCTCAATGGCAAACAAAACATAAATTTTGTGTGCCAATAATTACCTATTACGTCTGATATTAATTTGGGAAGCAAGAAAAATGCTATTAGTTTCGGCGAGAAGGAAAAGTAAAACTAATCGTTTCATCACAACTTCACAGCAATTCAGTGCATTATGACCATAAACATAACTGGTGATCCCATTATTGGGATTCTGGTCGGAGAGATGTGTAATATCTGGTGGTATTTCAGAACACAACACTTTAGCACCTCATCAAATACTTTCAACCGCCATAACACTACATCGTTTCATTGCGGTTAATTTCGGCCGTTGGATTCTTATCTTGCCTGATTTATAAGATTTTTAAATAAATTATCTGAGTTTTCGGAGCTGTCCGGTATTTACTTACCAGAACCGTGCGGGAAAGAGGAAAAGAAACAATTTAATGCAAGTAACCTCAAACTGTCATCCCGACGATTTCGGTATAAGCTGCAGAAACGTAAATGCTTTCAGACGTAGCTCACTTTGTTCACTTCTGCCTCGAAAGCATTTTTAAACGTGATGTTGGAAGGAAGTGTTTGCCTATAATTAGGAGAAACGTCACAGCTACATATGACTCAACCCTGGCTGGAAAATAACGGGAAAATTAACTGTAACAAGGCAACAAATAAAGGATTTTAGCTGCTGAGCTTTCATTTCCGCTGTTTTTGCCTCTCATTTTAGTCAGATAAAAGTATTTATTTATCTTCTTGGGTTTCTTTTGTTATTTTATTTTTTAAGCGAATGGCATTTTGTTTCTCTTCCACATTTAAAAGTATTTAGACAAAATAGTCGTTTATTATTATGCGCACATCTCCTACTAGTGTTTTCCTGCTGTATAATGCATTCCAGATTTCTGATGATTGGATGTTGTGATACGACCACAACAATAAAAATATGCGCTGTGTAGAAAGCTTGGGAATGTGTTTATTGATTTTTGAAATGACTGTATTAAGCAACATTTCGATAATACATTTTTAAAATAATATTACAAACAAATATAAAAGTGTGAGGATAGGTAGCAATCTGAGTTGTGTTAATAGGTCGATCTTTAGTCAAATAGCTAATGAAGCAACAAATATTGTCTATGACTTAACATTTTATATAGAGAAACTTCTACTCAGATCGTAACTTTTACATCACGTGTTTCGGAGGAGGTTTACGAAAGTAATAAAACACAGGCTGATGAAATGAGTAATCGTTGTGTTCCTCTGTGCAGTCTACGTTCATAGGAGGTAGTTCGGTTGCCCTAATTCCCTTCCCTGCACCGCTGGGAACCACCATGTTCGTAATTTTCTTTCAGTCTGTTTTCTCACTTCTCTCGGTAGAGCCGAAACCTCCTATCATTTCCAAGGGACTTAACTTCAATTCTACCTCCGCTCCACTGGTTCTGCTACCATTGTCTTACAGCATATTTTGACATTTTCACAGGGCATGAGCACAACTTTATATGGTTAAGTAAAAGACAGATCCGAAACAAATGCTTTGAAATTCTAATAAAATTCTGAAGATCCGTTCCCTTTAAATGGCTTATCAGGAAATAAGATCGATTTTTCTGGGTGAGTGGTTACGCTCTGGCCTCTCATTTGGAAGGACGCAGGTTCAAATCCCCGTCCGGCTATTCATATTTGGGTTTTCAATGGTTTAAACATATCACTCCAGACGATTACCGTGATGGTTCCTCTAGAAGGCCATGGCCGATTTCCCTCCATTTTCTCGCCCTCAGTCCTTTCCTGCCTGTAATGACCTTGACTTCAACGAAGGGTATTATTGGTGTGGATTTGATTGTAAAAAAATACGTAAACATGATGAGCACCGTGCCTTAATGCGACTGCTTTTTCAACAATTATTTTTGGTTTTCATAACATGTGCCAAACACGCCTGTACCTATGAATTAAGCAAACACCAAGCCAATATACCTACTATTTATCATTAATAAGACCACGTTAGTTAACTACTACATTTATATCCCTCAAAGTTGTATACTAATTCTGAAAAGAGAAAAAGGAAAGAAGAACGTTAAAAAGTTTCGTGGATCAGTATAGCGTAACTCATTAGACTATAAGATTTATCGAAGTTGCTGATTATACGGTCGCCATGTTATTTTCACTTTTTTAAATTTCTTAACATCTTGAGATTAAAATGTAGCTTCATAAATGAATAAGGTTGTCGGTTAACTGTTACTTCATATTAATTCAAGAATGACGTCGTTGTGTGAATTGAAATACATCATATTTCTTTCAGAAGAATCGATGGTACTTACAAAACTATTGTGCTTGCAGACCGCTTATAGATAAACGTACCGCGAAAAACTTTGGAACACTACAGTGGTGCTATCAGCTGTTGTTGTTGTAGGTTTTTTTTTTTTTTTTTTTTTTTTTTTTTTTTTTTTTTGAACCTAAGCGATGATTGTGCACACAATTCACTACTATTAATAACGTGGGCAATTTTTTTAAAAACCTAAGCGATGATTGTAGGCCCGTGCAAACAATCCACTATTATTAAATTTACTTTTTGAAATTCCATATTTTATTAATTTCACTCAAACTAATGTGGGATGATCTAAAACCATAACATGGACAATTTAATGGTCTCTATTAACGCTTTAAATACGGTATACCAAATAATTTTTCCACTGATAATACCTTCCTTTCTACGTTACTATTTTTTAATAACAAATAATATTACTACAGCTTCTCATATATACTATCACCATTATTTTACGTTTAAAAATACTCTGACATTTTAACAAAAGGTTTTACAAGAATTTCAATAAACAAATTATCCCGATTAATTCCTTTATCCACATAAAACTAATTAAAGAATTGTTAACTAGAGGATAAAAAATTCATTGTATGCTACATTATGCTTCTGCTGCTGAAATTTTATGAAAATAAAAAACAGAACCCAAATACAATTTAGCCAGTTTTCCATCTGGTATACCAATGTCGGTTAGAGTTGCAGGTTAATAACAATTCGTTTGCCCTTATATACTACTTGTTTGTTGATACAAGGCCCATCTGTTGCGAAAATCCTGACAAACTGTTTCACAGTCTGCAGTAGCCTTATAATACAGTTTCTGAACAAGTTATTCGCAAGAGTTATTAAGGAAAACCTAACGATGTAACGCGGCATAAATCTTGAAGGCAGATAAGCTGGGTATTAAGGCTAAGCCTGGGCGCATTTACGATAAACATAGCGGACGTCGAGATAAATCACGTAACAAGACGCCGAGCGGCGGCCGCGCGCGCATAATGGATTACGACAAAGCCCAGCTGACCGCGCTCAGAGGATGTCGCTAAACTTGAGGGCGAAACGACAACTGAGATTAAAAAAAAAGGTTTCGGAGGGAGCCGGAAATATTCGGCTTCTGTGGAGAGACTCAACCAACACTGCAGACTTCGTAAATAAATGTGTGTTTGTTAGACCCCGTAGAACATTTCTCACATTTTCAATTGCCTTCTGTGTAGTCAAATGCGAGATGCCAACTTTAGATCGCTTCTGGCTTAGGTACTAGTCATCAAATTATGAATTTTGGAATTATTTATAACCTCCAAGAGCCAGTATCTAACAAATAGGATAAAGCAAGGACTCAATGATCTAGAACAGCGTTTCTCAATCTTTATCTACCCAAGCACGATTAAAATTTCAAAAATAATTCTAGGCACCACTGATTAACAGTATATGGGACTAATTTTTTACCCATGTGTATATTTGTAACCAACCCTTTCGATTATTACTGGCACGTCCCGCATTTAAGAGACAATAAGTCCCTTATAAAACAGTCATTATCTTAATTCTGCTCTCATTAAAGACGACAGGTAACGCATTTAGTGAATGGACTATTATCGTAACGATACATCCATATCCACATATCCACAATTCCTGGAAATACCACATGTTTCCTGGTCATTGAAATATTCATGGCTTTCAGAAAGTTTGGCATATTGGTTCTACTCGCTTATACCCTTATATTTTACGAGTATATTCATTTTATATGAACAATTTTTAGTAATTTATTTCTTGTTATGATATCTTTAATTCAATGCTCTGGCTGCGCTCCTCCAAAATTTGCGGATCACAAGTACACAATCGCCGCTGAACTAGACTGATGACATTGTTTCTCTCAGTTTTTGTCTTTCAGTCTTAATGTTTTCAGTCATCATCTTAACCTAATAACACACGAAGACTGAATTCTAATTGTGTATACCATACGTACACTTGATTTAATCCGAAAAATAACTCCCTTCTCTTGAAGTCAATCTATTACAAAGTCTCACTTAAAATTTAATAAACTAGAATAATTTCTAGTTGCTGGTTACATTTCTATCTCCAACCGAGTCCATTTAAATAATACAAGATCCCTAGAATAAAAGGCATTTAATGATTTCTTTTGGCCATGTAGCAGTAACGCGTTTTGGTTTTAGCGAAAGTAGATCTTTTAAAATGCTCCTATCTTGATCTACTTATAAAACTGACAACAAATGAGCAACTTTTTCTGTGGTGAAAGTACTTTTGAGTACGTTTTATAACATGTACTTTCAAATACGATTTATGCAAAGGGAGACCGCCATACATTTATTCACCCTTCATGTCATATGACTTATATTCTCATTTAGAGCTTCATCCCTCTTTAAATTCAGTAAATTTTTTGTGGACGTTTATGGCAGCTCTGATATTAAATAATATTAGTCATAAATTCTATTATGAGCATTAAACATTCCAATATTGTTGAATAAAACGTATTAAGAAAACATAAATTAGTTTTACTTATTGCTTTACGCCTCGTCGATGGCTAAGGTCATTAGAGGCGGGATGGGACTGGGGACAAGGAACGGGCTGGAATTTGGCCATGGCCTTTTTCAAGGAAGCATCCCGTCATTCGCCTGGAGCGATTTGGGGAAACCATGGAAAACCCAAATCTGGATGCTCGGACGGGGATTTTAACCCGCGTCCTCCCGAATGTGGGGCCAGAACGTTCACCGTTCACCCACCACGCTCAGTCCACTTGTGTCTTTGTTTTGGAGCAACCAGTTTTGACAGCAGGACGGAGCTGTTTGCTGTTGAAGGCACAATGACAGTCCACTACTGTGTTGACTGTGTGCTGCACCCTATTGTGACACCTTTCATGTCCACCACCCAAATCGCATCCTCCAACAGTATACAGGTAATGCCTGTCCTCATTCTGTGGCCATCACAAGACAAGCCTTGCAAGGGGTTACGATCGCAATTCACACCGCACGATACACAGATTTGTCGCCAAAATAGTATGTCTGGGATGTCACGAGTAGACACATTAGATCACATGGTCAACCAGTACAAACTGTGCAGCAAGATATGGAGGCGCAGAGAGACATATCCCAAGAAGACATTCGCACACTTTATTGATTCAATGCTGGCGTGGATACACGAAAGTATAGGTGCACTTCTTACTGACAACTGTATCTACAGGTAATAATCTGATTTGATCCTGATCAATTTAGATTTGTAATCGTTTCTTCTGGGTATAACCCTGGATATTATGACATATATGCGACATGTAACCTACCGAGCGTGGTGGTGTAATGGTTAGCGTTCTGGCCTCACATTCGGGAGGACGGCGGTTCGAATCCCCGTCCGGGCATCCAGATTTGTGTTTTCCATGGTTTCCCAAATCACTCCAGTCAAATGCCGGAATGCTTCCTTCAAAAGGCCATGGCCTAATTCGTTCCCATTCCTTGCCCCCCCCCATCCTTTCCCGTCTCTAAAAACCTCGCTGTTAGAGAGACGTTAAGCAGTTAAATAAATAAAAAAAAGACATGTAACCAGCCCACCCTGGTCCATAATATTTCTAATTACAGTTGTTTATTTCAAAGGTAATTATAAATTTTGTATTTCTTCCAGTAAAAATTCAAATAGTGATAATGAAGCCTTGTTTCTGGAGTTAGAGAATTTCATTATTGTCGCAGCGCAAGAAAGGCTCCCCAGGTAGCTAGATGCCACGCAGTACAATACACTCGTCACGTAGTTATAATACATTCAGTGCAGCCCAACAGTAAAAACATGGCATAGGGTGCTAGAGTGCTGAGGCACAGGCCTCCACTTGTATGACTGAGTAGTATTGGAGTTTTAAAAGATGTACATGTAGAATATTGACAATGAAAAGGAATTCTGCAAAGATTTATGTTTTGGAAATGATGTGCGACAAGTTACGCAAATAAATAAAATAAAGTATATTTTCGCATTATTATTTGTATAACAATAATACCTACCATTGAAGTAATTGAACAAAGAGATGGGTATTGAATTAAGAAAAGATAAAGAGTAATTAAAGTGAGTTTTGTTTTGGTAAAGGGAAGAGTGGAAGCAACAACCTGGTCATACACTCGAAACAGAAGAGGTTTAACTGTTAGAAGATACCTACAAAGTTTCCTAAAATTACACCATTTCTATATTGATGTTGCACTTTTAATTTCCGCCAGAGTATTTAAAAAAATGTTAAACATGGAAGAGAAAGACAAGTACCACCAAGAACCCTCGGAATTTGTGTGGCGTTTGACTCCCCCGCCTCCCTGCAGTAGTCGCGGGGAAGATTAACGTGAGCTGGATGAAGACCTGCCACGGGCGTAGCGACCATTTTGCTTAGGGTGTTTCTGTTAGGAAGTATCCTAACTCTGGAACGGACCACCTACAGGCCCAACTAATACACAATTCCCAGTCAGATGACAACGCTCTCTTCTTTTGTCTCCCTTAGATTGGACGGTGTTGAATGATCCCTGATGTGCAACGTGATCTTTTTCTTAAAAGCTGAGGAATATATTCCTCTCGGTGTTTCACGAGGCCAAAGTTCTTCCGGCCGGAGGAGTATTCGTGCTTGCAAAATACTTAACGCCGTCTTTTAATCTCGCAGCTATATTAGAAGTGCATTCAGATAAAATTAAAACATCAGCAGTCACAAACAGATTTGTGATACATTAATACTTGTCTTTACGTTCTGTAGCCATCTTTTTTTTACGCTCAGAGCTTACGGTTTAGCAACAGTAATTCTTAAAAAATTAAGTTGTTTGACCTAAAATTAGATCTACTTTCAAGAGGGATAGATATTCCAAAGACAATTGGCTCCTCCCTGTCCTTTCGTCTGCAGCCAAATGTTTTGGCGTCGAACAGGCGGAAATCATTCTCATTTCCTTGTACTTTGTCAGATTGCGATCTGCTGTTGTTAATGGGATACCCGATATGTTTTTAATACGCTGGCGTATTAAACTCTTGTCAGTCAACATCAACTTACGCATTATGTTCAAATTTTCCGGAGTAATTTTCTCCAGTGGCTTTGCTGCACGGTAATCAACACCAATGCTGCCTCTCTCCATTTAAACTCAGAAGGCAAAACTTTTTAGTAAGCTGTAGGCATAAGCTATTACCCCCATAGCCTAGTAAATATTATTGTGCAATATTTCCTTGATACACAAATATTTTATCACATCTCAAATTTCTATCTTTTTTTTTCACTGTAGATTAAATTTACACCTCATCTGCTTGCAGCTTCTTTAACTAAATAAGGGTATTTTCCAGGATGCAATTTTCAAAAAGAACTAAGTAATTATAAACAGTTTTCACAGATATGTACGGTTTCTGTTTCAGCTCCTGGAACTTGCGGTACTTCTTTCGTACAAGCACAGTGCACAGTCAAAAATTAGACTGCATTTGAGTAATCATAATAGTTCAATACAGAGAGCACTCAAAAAGGTGCAACGCATGAGACACCTAAAAACAATATATCTGGGAACATTTAATGTTGAACAAAGATAGTGAAAGGAAGAAACCGGGAAAGATCATGGTGAATTCGAAAATACTGCCGATGCTAGCAGAAGTAAGTAAGACCAAATTTATCGCTAGTCGGAAAATTATTAGTTATGTTCGTTACGCGCAAATACATTCACTAAGCAGAATGAAACTGTCAAAATAAGTTCAGGGAAAAGAAAACGTAAGGGAAATTTCAAGTATTTACTTCCTGAACGGCACAATTTCTCAAAACAAACAGCTATTTTGCATTTTCTTCCAGAGTGTTGTACAGTTCTACATCGATTCTGTTGCCGAGATCGTAACAAGGAATCTGTAGCTCTAACTTCTCATAACCATTCCAACTGAGCTGACCTCTCCGACCTGCAGTTTTCAATCTTTATTTTCCATTTTTTAAGGCTTTGAAAAGATTTTGATAGTGAAGAACCTCATACCTCCTTTTACGCAAACTAATCGCATGTATCATATGAATCGGCGTTTTTTAAAAGGACGTAATCAACATTTTTTTAAAAAAATTTGTCTTTTCCGGCGTTTTTTGTTGCTTGAGGATAGAGCTAACAGATTCCTTTGAAAAGTCATAGTGGGACATATTTTGAATGAAAATATCATATAAAGCTGAACAAAAATTCCTAATAAGGCTTCTGGATTGGTTTTTTAGCTTTCCAAAAATTTACATTTGGTTACATACGCCCTTAAAAAATACACTGATTCTAATATATTATCTCTATATGGTGTTTTTATTGTAATAAGCCATTATCTCCCTTCGTACTAAACCGAAATGTGAGGTATCATTTTAAAGCTGATGGTCTCCACTTGGGATAACATCATATTTTAGAAATGATTTTTTTGCCGAGAACCATTTATCTCATTTTACATATATGCAAAATCAATAAACGCATACCATTTTGAAGACTAAGGTCTTCGGTTTTGTTACATCAAATTTTAAGAAAGGATTTTTTTGAAATTCGACATTTAAAGGCAAAAAGGATTAATATTTCTAAAATGCTTTTTTCAGTCACGAGCCATTTATCTCCATGGATACCTAACCGAAATCGATGAATGAAGTATCATTTTAAAGATTAAAGTCTCGGAATTTGGTAACATTATATTTTAAGAGAGGAATTTTTCAGATTTTGGCCTTTTAAAGGCGCAAGTGTAATTGTTTCCACAACGTGTTTCTTTTTCATTTTTTTTCACGATCTATTTATATCTCTTGATACTTAATCGAAATCGAGAAATGAAGTATAAAGATTGAAGTCTCCACTTTGGTCTCAACATATCTTAACAAAGAAATTTTTCCAAATTCGATCCTTATAGGAAAAAAATTTCATCATTTCTAGAAAGTGTGTGTGTGTTTTTTTTTTTTACCTCGCTTTATGCCCAACCGAAATCGATAAATAAGGTATCATTTTGGAGACCAACGCGTCCACTTTGATACACCATATTTTATGAATGGAATTGTTTACAATTCGACCTTTAAAGGGCAAATGTATCAATATTATTTCTACAACGTGTTTTTTTTTTATTACAAAACATTTTATCTCCTGCGATACCTAACCGAAATCGATAAATGACGCATTGCTTTTAAAGATTAAAGTTTCTAATTAAGTAAAATTATAAATTGAAAATACAGTTTTCGGAATTTGACGGTTAAAGAACGAAATTAAAAACTATGAAGGTCGCGGGTATGAGACAGTTCAGAGCCAAGTCCCTAGATAGCAGCAGCACGTACCACAGACATGTTAATAAACTGTTTTCATACAATAAGTAGCTTTTCTGACATTTTTTCTGTTACGGAAACATTTCTGTTTTGCTATACAATTCCAAAGTAAGCAATTTTTATAGACTATAATCACACCAACACATATCACAAGGAAATGGATATGCTGTGTGTATTTTGTTCATTGTATTCTGCTAAGGTCAGTGACAGTTTGTCACACATATAGAATATTTTACATTTTCCTAACCGTTTCATAGCATGTTGTAAACATTTTGATGCGTACCTATTGTAACGAGCCGCGCTGTCGCCAGTTACAAGGTGCATTTTTTATTATATATGTAATAATATAAGAGTAATTTACATAAATCTTGGGCGACCACGTGAATAGATTTGTGTTGTAATTTTATAAAGTACGCAAGATTCCAAGTGAGGACTGTAATGAAATGGTGAACTTATACAGTGTGTCGTAACAAAGCGAATATTCAAGAATTATTGAGCTATGTAGGCTTGAAGCTAATCTTGGTGTTCCCGAGCCTTGGCGACAAAAAGTCGCGGATTTGGGATTTGCCAGACCACACACCCTGCTCCCTGGGGATGGGTCACTCACCGAGCGGGAAAAGCCTGCCGTCCGAAACCCGAATGTTCTCTCGCCCCGGCGAACTTAGCCGAATATGTCCGACCTCTGTTGGATTCTTTGGCCAAATCACATATCGAGGATATCACGTGACATTAGGTGCCGACCTGAAGGTCCAATCAAAATGAGCGTATAACTCAAAATCCTGGGAATTTTTGTTGTATGTGAGCTTCGAGACTACAAATGGGCGGAGCAAGAAGTTTCCTCGTGGACCGAAGAGCGAGGAGCTGACATTCTAACTTCGATCGCACCAGTCTGAGGTTGACTTGGAAAGTTGACTTCTTTCGCTAACCGCAGCTTGCCTTGCTGGAGCAAGGTTATCACCGCAACACAGCCGGTAATGCGATGATGCGCATTGCCAGACCAGAGATGCCTATAGCCGACTTGTGAGATAATCTCACATATCGTGGGTCCGCTACACTCATCACAGACATCAGACGCAGAACTACAATGGTAATTTATTACGACCAAGCCATGTGATTGTGCATTCCGTGAAACAGAACCCGTAAGCGACTTTGAGAGGATAGGTCCATGTTCTCACTTTGTAATTGTAAAAACCCTGAGCTAGCGGCATAATTTGCCAGAACTAGTTATTTTCGAATGATATATTGTTCATTCTGGCGCCCATGATTTTCTTTTTAACTGTAAAGTCACAGTATTATGATGCCTTTGTCTGAGGTAGTCATAACTTGTATTTTTCATTGTTTCCAGTTGTCATTATTTCTTGCATTTTGATTCTGAGATATTTAAAAGTAAATATACAATTGTTTGCTTGCCCATGACGGCTAATTGTAACTCTGAGCGTTGCTTTTATGATTTTGCCAATTTGTGTTAATGTTAACGGTAAATTCGCTCAGACTTGTAATCGCCAGTGATGAGAAAATAAATGTCATATTGTGACAATTTACCTGAATTCCAACTAACGTCGAAATTCTTGCAAAATTAATAAATTTTCACTCCTTCATAAAAATTAAAATTAAAAATCCACAATTATTAATCATAAAGGTATGAAAGATAATTGTAATGTGGTTTGCCCACCAAGGTATCCACCACATAATGTCGCCCAACGCTGGTGCCAGATGAGACATTACTTCTTAATGTCTGCGAACTTGGTGGCACTAATTCAAATTAATACAATTTGGAGCCCAAATTCAGAAAGTTTCATGGAATGTTGCACATGGTTTTTGGCTGTTTTATTATTCTTGTAGTCAATAGATATTCATACAAGATTTTATTTTGATGTTTTCACTTGTATTTTAATGCATAAAGTTCATTTTGTTTCAATGCATAAAAATTTATTTTGTTTCAACGCATTAAAAAGAAGTTCATTTGTGTATTTCAATTGAGATGCAATACACTTTGTATTGTAACAATTTTGTGATCAGTTTAAAATTTTTAAATGAGTAACGTCAGTGTTGATTTCTTAATGCATGGTAGCTTCTAAGAAAATTAAAGACACGCATGTTTTGCCCATGTGTTTGAAAGTAAGTCTGCTTTCATGGTGTTGTGTTGCATGATTCATCGTTGCTTTTGCTGTATTTTGGAGGGGTGTATATGTGTGATTTTTCTTGAAAACCGGAAATTTTCATTTGTGTTAAAATTGCGTCGTGTTTGATTTTATACACTTAAATGGCGGTTAATACTAAAAACATGGCATATCAAGGGGATTTGACACCTCTATTCCAAATAATGGAGCAATTTCAGAAATCTCAGGCAGATTTGAGCAATAAATTTGATAAGTCACTGGCTGACAACAAAATTTCTTGAGAACCGAGTAAATAGTTTATCGAAGAAATTGGACAGCAGTAAAATCCTGATGCGTTTAATTTGTTTGCTGCTTGTAATTTTGTTGATATCTGTATTTCAATTGATACTGTCAAAGATTATTTTGTACCAGTCGGATCTTGGCGATCGTTGGCTATTTGTTGCGTAACTGTAACGGGGTATGTATACAAAAATGGATTATGGCTGAATAATATATTAACTACATCTCGCTTTGTTTTAAGTTAAACTATGGGCCTGATATGTTGGAAACGATAGAGAATCGGACAACAGCTAAGCGAGTACTTGAATCGACTGTTAATTCCAGAATCAGTGCAAATAACGAACGTGAACATTTGGAAAGGCGAAATAATAGTACAGGACATGATAAAACCGATTTGGTTTGTTCCTGAAAGAAGCATTAATGAGACTGAACATCCACGTAAACTTGCAAGGGCCAACACTTGAAATGGTACAAAAGTTAATTGCAACAACACCTGGAAGTATTCAAACACAACTTAACGCTCAGCAAGCAGAAATACACAAACGGAATGCACATATGCTCGAGAAACTGAGTACTTTAAGTAACCAAGTGGAAACTAAGTTTGCTGATTTTCGCGAAGAGGTAAACGAAAATTTGATGAATTTCAAATAAAAATTCGAAAGGAAATATCTGGTATTCAGAGCACATCAAATCAATTGGATATGAGATGTGAAAGGTTGGAAGATGTTCAATCGAAACACATGACAAGTATTTTAAATACGGAACAGCTGGTTTCAGATTTTCGTAATAAAACAACGTCAAACGCTCTCCGCGGTCGTGAGAGAGACTGGTTGAAGTTGATAATTCAGTGAAATTACTGCATCAAAATTATCAGGAAGTGCGCGAAATGCAAAATACCTTCCAGGCTGACATTGTTTCAAAATGTAAGGCAACTGAAAGCGATGGTTAGAAACGGTATAAATGAGAGAATTTATCCATTATTCCTGAAGCCAGAACGTACACGCAAGACGAATTGGTACTCCCAAAATTCGAAGTGCGAAAGGGAATTCATCCAAAAGAATATATAAATGATTTGGAAAATTACTTTGATCTAAAAGGCACACCGAAGATCTAAAGACTCGTGTTGCATTTTTATGTCTTGGTCCTGAGGAGAAGCTTTGGTTTAAGTCTTTTTGTAAAGTTGATTTTGCATACCCGGAATTCAAGAATACATTTTTAAGTGCATTCTGGACGGCGACTGAACAGAGGCAAACCCGAATTCGGATCTGCCAGGGAAAGTTTGAGGCGAGTAAAGGCGAGTCAATGTTTGTATATGCTTCAAGGTTATCAAGCTCTGTCGGAATTATTGGACAGACCCATGACAGATACAGAACTAAATGCCGCCCTCACTGAGCATTTCCCTGCAGAGATTCAGGTTAGATTGTAAGCCACCCCGCGATCACTACACAAAAGCAATTTTTGGAAACCTTGAGATATTTGGATAAGATTGGCATAAATCAAATTCAAGATCATCCGTTGAGAACTGAGCAAAATCAGGAGCTCAACAAAAGAGGTCAGGTAACGGATAAACGATGGTATCGAAAGAATAATTACCGACATAATTTCCGGGACCATCAGCCGGACAGAGATCCGAAGGAACGTTGGAATTCGAGTAACAAGAATCACCATCGATTCGAAAATAAAAAGGCGCGTGTACACATAATGCTGTGAATAGGCAATCAGAGCGAAATACCAAAATTCGTTCGAGTGAACAAATGACGCATTCGAACGCAAGGATAGACACGCACCGAGAAACTGTCCGCTCTACGCCAAGCCCGCAATAAAATTAGAAATGGTAATTTCGGGTGAAGTGTGGAATGTAAATACGAAGTTAAGTAGTTAAGTAAAATTTATTTAATAAGGAAATAACTTGGTGATGAAGAAACTCGCATCATATAAACACTGTGGATAAGTTTGAAAATGTTAAACGCGAATACCTTGAATGTATCGACGTGTTTGTAACAACACCGACACAGGTATTCGGAGACCGCTAATGGAGGTCATCCATTGTCTGGTGGAAAGGTCCAGATCCCCTTCAGGTAGACACCGTTGCCACAGCGGGACACTTCCGCTAACAAGCGAAGGCCGATGAATGGAATCGCCAACAGCTTACATAGGAAACATGTTTTGACGTTACAATTGCTCTGATAAAATTTAGAGGCATAAAGATAACGTGGTGATTTGTATAAAATCCTGTGCTGTGAAGAAGTAAAGAAAACAAACACAGTACTAGAAATTTACTGCTATATTTGCGTCCGAGTAACACAAAAGCCTAGGCCTAGGTAATAAAAATGGAAAGGGTAGGTGAAAGTAAAACCTAGCTAAATGTGTAAGTAAAGGTCATATTTCCACACAGTAGATGGGGAGATAATAAATGACTTAGGCAAATATTGAAGCGCAAATTAAAGAGGAATTACGAAACATATGTGCATGGTGTATTCACCAGCAAAAGGGTCTACCATAAAAGGATAGCGTGAAGAATGAAAGAAGCGTTGATACAGTGCAAAAAAATCACTGCAGATCGCAGTAGTGAGTACGGAATGTGCATTACCAGACACGCAGTGCCGGAAAATTTGCGTAAAGCGTTTCGGTTTGGATATCCATGGAACAGAAAGGCATGACAGCATATACATCGTCATGATCGAAAAGCAGCGGGAAATTTTTCTGGGCCCGTTCAGGTCGAGAGACAAATATTTTGCTTCAGAAACAAACTTCTGGCGCATCAATGAAATCAGCTGGAGGGGTAGACAGACCAGAATGTTGTGTAACCCAGGTACCTGGTTGTCAGCTGAGCCCATTAGCAAGGCTAAGGGATCCGCGAGTACAATGCGTCTTCCGAGAATTTTGTCAGGGAGCGCAGATGTTGGACTTAGGGTCATCACTGAGTGCCTAACGTTTCACGTCTCGCATCAGCGTTTTATCGCATTCAATAAATATGCGATCATCGTGTATTCCGAAAGGAATTATGCGATAAAAAGAATCCACGGACGCCTAAAAAAAAAAAAAAAACATCTCACTGACATGTATGCATCACGTCAGGCGTAGCAAATGAGATGATGAATTGGCTAGGCGTTGGGTTTAGAGTCTGGTAACACGAAAATATTATATATATATATAAAAAAAAAATAGATTAAAATAGTCATTGTTGGACAGCACATGTTTTGCTCAGAATTGTGTGCACTCAACGAAAATAATTTCAAGGTTTATATTGTTGCTTTATATAGATTCATAGTATTCTGCTAGCGTGAAATCTCAAAATTGCTTTGTATTGGCAAACGGAAAACCTGAGATCAGACCGTTCAATGCACAAAGCTTACAACCTTTTTCATACAAGCTAAAGAAGAATAAGTGTTTAAAAGGAAAATATTCGCTAACTGGGTGGAGTTTCGGCATAAAAGTGGAGTATACGGACATGTTAAGAGTATTATAATAACTCCTAAATAAAGAGAAATATTTTATTCTTTGAATGTCGAGATAATCTCGAGTCATCAATAGACCCATTGTGAAGGAATCGTAATGTTACTGAGGAATGATAGTTACGCTATTCATTATCCTTTCAATTTGTGTGCCGAATGGATATTTTGGGTCCGCTTGTACGCCAAAGATGCTACAGCGACTTTGGTTGACGATGATGAAAGTTCACGTCAAACCGCATAATGTGTATAATGTCTCATATGGGAATGGTAAATTTTATAGAAATTCCATTACATATACCCATGAGCAAATAAAGTTTCCTTTCGCCATGAAATTCGCAATCACTTCACAGACGGTATATTACAAGTTAGAGATGTCGACCAATGAAAGACTAATTAGGAGACCACCTAACATTCAACGAGTAAGGTTCATAATTTACGTAACAAACTAAAACATGTACTTACATCGTTCATTCCACACCACGTTGAATTATAAGTAAATGCCACGTCATTAAAATCTAAGATTACAGTTAGTGATATTTGACCATGAACACGGGCACATCTTCTCTGAAATGCTTATTGAATTAACCGTCGGTCATGACGAAAATCACGTCACCGAATCCGACTAAACTATTCCGTTGTTTTGAGATTAAAACCGCGCAATGTAATGAGATATTTTACGCTCACCTCTAGCATCTTTATGGATGTTTGTCGAAGGCAGAATTATTTTTATGCACATGAGTAGAACATCACGCTAAATTGTAAATACAATGTATAGTTCAACCACTTTCTGCATAAGTGTTCTGACAATGTTTTGTTTTATTAATGTGTTTCATTTTATTAATTTAATGATAAGATTTGATACAAGTTATTTTCAAGATTATTATTTAAACATGTATGTAAATAATTTATTTTCATGTATATTTTAGTATTGTGTTTAATTTAACTTTGTATTTGGGAAGGCTACCTGAATTCACGTGCTTCTGTTTGTAAAGAATTGTAAGACGGCCAAAAGGACATATGCTCCCGTTATAAATTCACCTTACAAGGCAGGAATACCGATGGTTTTTGGAATCACATTTAAAATTTATGTGATTGTAAAAAAAAAAAAAAAAAAAAATGCTTCAGTTTTTGTTGAGTCACAATGGAGGTAGAATTAGGTAGTTAAAAATAAAATTATTGTACCATAATTTTATTTTCACCAACGGCCGGCCATATTGTAACGAGCCGCGCTGTCGCCACGTTACAAGGTGCATTTTTTATTATATATGTAATAATATAAGAGTAATTTACATAAATCTTGGGCGACCACGTGAATAGATTTGTGTTGTAATTTTATAAAGTACGCAAGATTCCAAGTGAGGACTGTAATGAAATGGTGAACTTATACAGTGTGTCGTAACAAAGCGAATATTCAAGAATTATTGAGCTATGTAGGCTTGAAGCTAATCTTGGTGTTCCCGAGCCTTGGCGACAAAAAGTCGCGGATTTGGGATTTGCCAGACCACACACCCTGCTCCCTGGGGATGGGTCACTCACCGAGCGGGAAAAGCCTGCCGTCCGAAACCCGAATGTTCTCTCGCCCCGGCGAACTTAGCCGAATATGTCCGACCTCTGTTGGATTCTTTGGCCAAATCACATATCGAGGATATCACGTGACATTAGGTGCCGACCTGAAGGTCCAATCAAAATGAGCGTATAACTCAAAATCCTGGGAATTTTTGTTGTATGTGAGCTTCGAGACTACAAATGGGCGGAGCAAGAAGTTTCCTCGTGGACCGAAGAGCGAGGAGCTGACATTCTAACTTCGATCGCACCAGTCTGAGGTTGACTTGGAAAGTTGACTTCTTTCGCTAACCGCAGCTTGCCTTGCTGGAGCAAGGTTATCACCGCAACACAGCCGGTAATGCGATGATGCGCATTGCCAGACCAGAGATGCCTATAGCCGACTTGTGAGATAATCTCACATATCGTGGGTCCGCTACACTCATCACAGACATCAGACGCAGAACTACAATGGTAATTTATTACGACCAAGCCATGTGATTGTGCATTCCGTGAAACAGAACCCGTAAGCGACTTTGAGAGGATAGGTCCATGTTCTCACTTTGTAATTGTAAAAACCCCTGAGCTAGCGGCATAATTTGCCAGAACTAGTTATTTTCGAATGATATATTGTTCATTCTGGCGCCCATGATTTTCTTTTTAACTGTAAAGTCACAGTATTATGATGCCTTTGTCTGAGGTAGTCATAACTTGTATTTTTCATTGTTTCCAGTTGTCATTATTTCTTGCATTTTGATTCTGAGATATTTAAAAGTAAATATACAATTGTTTGCTTGCCCATGACGGCTAATTGTAACTCTGAGCGTTGCTTTTATGATTTTGCCAATTTGTGTTAATGTTAACGGTAAATTCGCTCAGACTTGTAATCGCCAGTGATGAGAAAATAAATGTCATATTGTGACAATTTACCTGAATTCCAACTAACGTCGAAATTCTTGCAAAATTAATAAATTTTCACTCCTTCATAAAAATTAAAATTAAAAATCCACAATTATTAATCATAAAGGTATGAAAGATAATTGTAATGTGGTTTGCCCACCAAGGTATCCACCACACTATTGCAATAAATAAGTAGACGATGGCTTCAAATGAGGAGGTTCTACTTTTCATTCTATTACAAGTCACCAACCTGATCACTATTTATCGTAATTTATTCGGGATATTTTCACACGGGTCATCTAGTATACCATAATTTATGATTTCACCATGGTATTATTTCTATAATCAACTCTTATTATAGTTATATTCGAACCAAAATTACTTTACGAATGACAAATGAAACAGGGTTTCACTACAAGGTCATCAGAGTGGTGAAAGAATTGTAGAAATGAAATGGGAAGGAAATCAGCCATAGCCTTAATGGCGAAATCATCCCGACATTCACAGGGTGAAATCTAGATGTCCATGCCGAAGATAGGTAGCGGATTCTATTGAAAATCATGTTTTAAATTGTTTCCTTGAACTGTAGCACTTGATACATATGTAGATCTGCATTCAAAGTGATTAGTTATGGTTTTCTGTCGATTTCCGTTTAGAAAAGTGTCGTATGGATACATAAATTCCCAGACGTTAAGTTCAATAGGGGAAATTTGAGTGAAATGATTTTGTAATAATAACCTTACATTTTAATTTCATATAACCGTGTAGGATGAAAGATAAAACTGAATGGTCACCATTTATCGTGGACTGTATGACTTCAGTTACTTTCATTCCATTTCCAACCACAAATGGAACGTGATGCTTTATTTTGAAGGCTCAATACTATTATACAAGATAATGACGTTATTAGGTAAAATTTCAGCCCTTTGTGATCAGTATCCTACAATTTATACCTGCTGTGTAACAGTAAACAAATGTTCTTTCAGATGTGTTTTTTCTGAAAAAGTGTAAAAAATACAACTGAGGGGATGCAACACAACAAAAATTTTCTTTCTTTATACGATTCTGACAAAGGTATGCCAACTGGTTTCCTGGAATATCTTCGAAGTAAATTGTAGGTAAATTGTGTACCATGTCACCTCTTACAGACAATTACAACGGTGTTTCTCCACTGCAGTCCCTTGATTGTTTTCCCGTTCTTTCTTCGGTATGTCGTGTGTGATTATGTGTTATTATGTATTTGTGAATAACTGTGTTGGTTGCTTGTTATGTGTACCTTTTTTTAGTATTGAATGTTAGGGGAATGGGTGAAACTGGAAGCAGGTCTTCGTGTCTACTCTTGCGAAGGAGACCGAACTGACCCACGAATTTTAAAGTTTTCACACGACTTGTCTATTTCCATCAACAGTTTCCTATAACTTTTTATACTATGCATATACGATTTTTTTTTGTAAACACTTCAGATGGTCGAAATGTCTGATATTGAAACGATAACTATAAGTACATATCACATTGGTCATCACAATATATTAAGCTCAGGAGTCAGAGATAGGAATCGCAAAGTGGCATCCTGCAGGATCCCACGTAGTTTGACAGTCTGGCAGATGTTGCACAAATTTATGCGGGTAAACAATCTGCAACATGGCGCTATAACGTGTGTCAGTCTGCGCGACATTTCCGGCTCCTAGTCGCTTTCTGGCCAGTCTCGGAGTCGACCAGATGCATTGCCCCGCTTGCCCGTACACGTCCAGTGTATATTTCACTCGCGTCAAAAAATGTGTGTCGTTCGTTGTGATTCGTCAACAAATAGATTCAGTTATACTAATTTATAAATACTCCCAATTGTTTTTTGTTGTGTTCATCGATAGCTAGATGTTACTTCGGGCGTTCCTCAAGGAAGTGTAATAGGACCACTTCTTTTCTTAATTTTTATAATCGATCTCGGTAACAACGTTAATTGCACGATGCGATTTTTTGCTGATGATGCACTTATTTATAGGGAAGTGGGGTGCTCTGACGATTGCTTAGAAATACAGCGCGATCTGGATGTTATTTCGGAATGGTGCCGTAAATGGCAGCTTACACTTAACTGTAAAAAGTGCAAGGCAATGCAAATAAGTAATAAAAAGACCCCGTTTGCTCACGAGTACAAAGTTAACAATTCAGTTGTTGACACGGTCGATTCCCTGAAGTATCTGGGTGTAACAGTACAAAGCAACATGAAATGGGACTTGCACATAACTTCCGTCGTAGGCAAAGCTAATTCTAAACTACGTTTTATAGGTCGTATTCTGAGAAGCTGCAATGCTCATACAAAGGAAATAGCGTTCAAAACACTAGTGCGTACGCATTTGGAATACTGTTGTGGATTTTGGGATCCGTATCGCAAGGGATTGATTGACACGTTAGAGAAAGTACAGAGGAGAGCCGCTCGATTCGTGACCTCTAGTTACAGTCCTTATGTAAGTGTCACAGAGCTGATACGTGGGTTAGGCTGGGATTGTTTGGTGGACAGACGACGTCGTTTTCATTTAAATTTGTTGAAGAATATGCGAAAATCTCTAATTTACGAGTGCAACGAAATACTTCTTCCGCTAACCTATTTAGGTCGCAATGACAGGAGGGATAAGATTCGAGAGATAAGATGCCGTACTGATACATTTATGTATTCTTTCTTTCCTCGTTCTGTTCGGGATTGGAATACTCTAAAATAGGATTGGTGCTTAGCACCCTCTGCCACCCACAGTAATTGTGAATTGCAGAGTATAGATGTAGATATAATATGAATTGTGTTGCCTATTTAACGATTTTCTAACTGTTATGGTGGCTTGAGTAATAATAATTAATCAACTTATAACATTACAATATACAGGGTGGTCCTAAATTATATATCAAAAATGTAAAGGTAGGTAGAGGGGACCTAAATAAGCATATCTCGTACAGGATTGTGTGTGCGGTGATGCCGCCTTGAGCCTGGTGTACGAGAGTCCCGTCACATCTGAAGAAGATCTTGTTGCCCGCTTGTCAGTTGCTGCTTCACATGTGCTCGACATGCCTGACGTCACTGTGAATCTTGTATCGCTGTTGGTGGCCGCGCTTTCGAGCACCTCTTGTAAACTGTTAAGTCGAGAGTCGAGAGTTCCGCTTGATCATACGAGCTACGCCCAGGACGTTCCGTGGTTCAGATCCCAGTTCAATCTGCAGGTCCAGCCACGAAAGGCGGAATACAAGGCAAAGCGAAACTCTGTCCCCAGGTAGCAAGACCACAAAAATTTGATTTTTTAGTTAGCGCCATCTGCATTTCTCCATGACGTAAGTTCTATGTCTCTCTAGTGATTCCGTCTCTAAAGACCTCGCTGTTAAGAGACGTTTAATTTTAATTTAATTTAATTGCAATGGAGCACAGGCTCCGGTGGCAATTTTCATACACACCCATCTTCCCCCTGTCCTGCACCTACCTAAATTTGTCATCTACAAATTTTATCTTTAAATTCTTTAAAAAATTTTGGTAAATTATTCATCATTTCTCTTGGTAACTCATTCCAATCCCTGACACCCTTACCTAAAAAAGAGAATCTTCCCACAACCTTGTGCCTGAAATCGAGTGCCAGATTGTGGTCATGGTCATCTTTTCCCTTTCATGCACTACTTTTCATACCTATTGCAATATCTTTCCATGCCTCATCGCCAGTATATGCCCTGTACACTCCCATGACCCTCCTCATCCTCCTCCTGTCTTGCAATGAATCCCATTCCAGCTCCTTTATCATATCCGTCACTGATTGCATTCTGCGATAATTTCCAGAAACAAATCTAGCAGCCCTTTTTAGCACCCTCTCCAACTCCTGTATTTGATACGTAAAATGATGGTTCCATACTATACTACCATATTCGAGCAATGGTCTGACCAAAGTTTTGTAACCCAATTCCTTGACTTCTCTCGTACATCCCCTCATCACTCTCTCCAACAAGTGCAGAACTTTGAAACCTTTTCCTACCACCTGTCTTATGTGTCCTGCCCAATTAAGTTTGTTATCAAAAGTAATTCCAAGATATTTACATTTCAAGTCTTCAGCAAGCAATTCTTTCCCCACCTTATATTCATAATTAACCATTTATTTTTATTTGTGTATCTAATAAGCTGACTCTTCTTTGCATTTATCTTCATTCCACGTTTACCAACCCAATTAGATATCCTGTCCAGATCACCCTGCAACTGTTTACAATCCTCTATAGTTTTGATTCTTTTATACAGCGTTATGTCATCTGCAAACAATCTAATTTCAGATAGTAAACAATCAACACAATTATTCATTAGAATAATGAATAGCAATGGTCCCAATACGCTACCCTGTGGCACATCCATTTTTACTTCCACTTCTCAGATAAAAATAAAAAAAAAATCTCTAGTGATTTAGGTTTTGAATACATATCTGTGGATATGAGCAGATAACTTTGAACAAAGCTTGATGATAGAAGATCTCTGTGAAAGTCAAGAATCGGTATACTTTAATTGTTAAAGATAACTGTTTATTCTGTAGTGTGTCATAGTAATAACTAGATATAGCCGATGGATAGAATATTGTAGATCTTCAGTAAAAACTCTCATTTGATAATATGGAAGATCGCTACCGTAGCTGATAGTACTATCGCCTAAGGCTCTTCGTAACATATTAATGATTGCTGAGCCACCAGCGCGCATCAGCTAGGCTCCCTCACATTGTACGAACTAGACGCCGTGTGACTGATTAGCTGCACTTGTAGCAACAGGGCATCATCAAACAATACCACATTAGCGTACCAAATAAACAGCAATCACAGGACTGAATATCGCCAAGTTGTAACTATCCACCAGATAACATCTGCGGTTAGCTTCAATGCTGTTCGTAACAAGGCATTCATCTGTTTCCATGTACTTCGACTTTCAGCTACAATAGTGCCTTCACATCAAAACTAGCTTAAAAATCCAAATCGTGTTTCTGCTGTTAACATCCTGACCACAATTAAACATTTTCTACACAGTATATACAGTTCGTCATCGAGTCAGCAACACAGCGGGTAAAACATGGCAGCATCGCATAGGGCATCATTTCGTACATAGTGCTAAAATAACCGTTTTCGAATTTCCTATAATTTTCACGCTATTCCGCTTTGTTTACTCTTATAAAATAGATAGAACTATACTAATATTTGTGAAAAGAATGTGCAAGAGGTAATTTACTACCTTGAAAAACTCCATGAAATTTCAGTTAAATGTGGTCTCCAAATCTCGTATGCTAAAACCCGCTATATAGAAATCACGATTTAGCAATATCTCTCAAGTAACTAAATTTAGACATTTATTCAACCTGTAGGACTAAATCATGAAGCAAACAAGGAGCGAATATCAAAATTACAAAAAACCTATAGAATCACCTGGAACAGATACAAAAAAAGTCAATATCCCGAAATACCAATTTAAGATATTATACACATCCGAAACTTTGATTACTGGAGGTAGATAATTGATTAAGGGTATTATAAGCAACAAAGGAAAATTTTAAAGAAAACGTTTGTCACAGATTTTACAGGAGGAATTTGGATGAAAAGATAATTACATCAACTATATCAGTACTCGGTAAAAATTTCAGATATATTCAGGAAAAGGTGAATTAAATTCTTTGGCCGTATTATCAGAATGAATAACAACAGACTAACCAAAAGCATTCTCAACCGGTTATTTCAATGTAAATGAAAAATAATTGGCTAATTGAAATCGAAAAGGATCACCAGGAAATCGGAATTACAGATGCTATCTTACAGGACCTACACATATTTAGTAGCATGGTAATAACCACCAATCTGCCAACAAACAGTACATTAGGTGAAGGAACACCTGGACGGAAGAATGTAGGAAAGATCTGAAGTAGGAGGAGAACCTGTTTTCTGGAACAAAAGATCTTAAGCCGGCCCCGGAAGAGACTCCACTCGTCCGCGTGACGTCACAGTTGGATGGCGGGAAATTCTAATGGACCAATGGCGGCCAAGGTCGTATGACGTCACACGTTAGTTCCTCAACCAGCCGCACAGATGGCGACACCGGGTGGGCTTGCGCATATGTTAGTTCACCGATCGGCCGCACAGATGGCACCATCTCCCAAGGGCTTAATATCTTTGGGCGCAGATATTCCACACCGCCCACCCAAGCCCTGAGGCAATGGCTATTTCTGTTCTGGAATGCGCGCGTTGTGAAATGTGTACACTGTTTCAACACACCTACGGAAATACCCATTCGACTGTTTGCTTTTCCATTAAGCGTTGCGAAATGTGTACTCTACCAGTTGTGCAAGCGGTATCTCTTGTGTAAGCGCGGAGTGAAATGCTCCATGCGACGCTATAAAAGGAGCGCCCGTGGCCAGCTCTGGCTCTGTACCGTTGCGAACCTTGCCGTGTGCGCTTCTAGCAGTTACCGCAGTGTGTGTTTCTCGCAGTGTTCAACACAATGTCTCAGTCTTATGAAGGTAATAAGTTATAATTATTATTATTATTATTATATGTGTGTGTTTGTGTGTATGTATCAGTGATACTAAAGATGAATTTTCTTTTACAGAGCTCCCAGTTCTATCTGCTGCTGATGTGGAAGAGTACCTCGCAAACAGTAAGCTAATTTCCTTATTGTTAGTAGTATTAGTTTAAATTATTATTATTATTAAGACTAATTTTTCTTTTTCCCTGTTTCAGATCTACAACAGATCTCACCGCTGTTTAGCGATGATTTAGATAATGGTAAGTTTTTGCATCTAAACTGGAATATTTTTGCTGTAGATGTTTACTTGTTGCATACTATAATTTATTTTCTATTGTAGAACCACGAGTTGTCTCAACTCCGGAGCTGGTGTTGCTATACACTTTTTCTGGAGGTATGTATTTGACTGTAATTAATTTTTTTAATTTCTCGTGCGTGTGTTGATACTAAAAGAAAATTAATTTGTTCTGTTGCAGAGCCTGTGAATGCTACTGATGGTTCTGGCAATAATTTTGCAAGGGGTAAATACTTTATATATTTCTAGCTGTAGATAATATTGTTTGATTTTTTTCTGTAACCAACTAAAATTTTTTTTTTGTTGCAGAGCCTGTGAATGCTAC